>BPLR01014074.1:0-18125 GCA_021605095.1 Caerostris extrusa
GGCGCCCCGAAACAAGCGTACATGTTGTTCCAGAATGACATCCTGATAAATGTGGCCTGTCATCGTTACACTCTCATGCGAAGGTCAGTTCTGGAACCAAGAATAATTTCTCCTCAAACAGACATCCTGCACACCACCGCAACGGTGCCGTTCAATGGTGTTTTCTTGAAATTGTTGGTAACGGGTACCTGACGCTCTCCATATGAAAGTCGGCGAGAATCAGACTGCAAACTAAACCTGGACTCGTTCGAAAAACATCACACAAGACCACTGGCGGTGTCCACAGTGCACATGCTCTCTACTCCAGGTTAATCGCAGGCGACAGTGAGTTGCGGTAAGTGGAACATCCTGACAGGTCTACGAGCATATAAGCGTGCCCTAAGCGTCTGTACACGGTCTGCCTTGAAACTGTCGTACCGGTAGCTGAAGAGAGCTGACGAGACAGGTCTGATGCTGTGCTCCGTCTGTTTCTTTTGGCAGTAACTGCTAAATACCGGTCCTCATTCGGCGTTGTAACTTGGGGGGCGACCTGTGCTGTAACATCTACTCACATTACCATCATCTTGGAATCGTTGTCAAAGCCTGGAGATGACACTCTGGGCGATTCAAGTTCCTCGGATACTTCCAGCTGGGTACGTCACATTCAGTCGTCCGATAATTCTACCACGTAAAAAATCATCCAAATGCTTCCTTTGTGCCATAACTATGCGATTTATTGCTAAAAAGGCATTTAAAGCGCTTGTGAACAATTTTACTTCTTTGCCACCATTCTTATATACCCCTCTCTTACACTCTCGTCATTGTGACGTACTATCCGCGCCATCTGGTGGTTTCCTGTAATTTGCATATTCTTCTTCAAGATGTGTGTGATAATTCTACAGGTGAAATTTTATTTTAGAGTTCAATTTCTGTGGGATTCTGAATTATCCTTAATTTATGGACATGAGTGTATTTTTTATTACTCAGATTTCTAAAAACAATTGACGAAAATGTACTTATTGAAATTGCATACCATAAGTCAATTTTTACATGCAGCTGGTAGTAAAGCTCTAGTCTGGATTATTCTGGACCAAGTCCGTGAGACTCTGCTGCTTACCAACTGGCAAATGGGAGAACTTCAATTGGAATGAGTATTCTGAAAATAAGGGACAGGCTAACGGAAACGTTGAGCTGTTAACACCTTTATGATGATGAACAACATATCAGTGTGTGTCAAAATCATCGTTTAAAATTAAACTGGGGGGAGAGGAGTGGGGAAGGATGTTGACTGCTTTACATTTCCGTGTTGTAGCATAGAAACCCCCGAAAATTTTCACTACCTGGACCTTTGTCTCAACAACCATCGAATCTACTTCGAGCAGCATTGTTATTCATTCAAGGTATTAAAAGAAAACATCAAAACCTCCATGTCTTGTTTCATGAATAATTAATAGCATCAACTATAATTACATCAATTTATGCAATACACATTCATTTTTTAATCAACAAAAGTGCAACAACTTTTCACGGTAAGTGAAAATGGTTTTAAGAAATTAGTACAACAAAAATTTTGACATTAGTCAAATCACTGCAGGAGTGAGGGAAAGGGGGCAACTGGGCCAGAAGGCTTTTATCCCCATTTTCTATCAATGAAGGAAATCGAAGTGAAAGACAAATATTTAGAAGGTAGAAGAAGGCTTGAAATCCTCAAGAGTTGAGGTATATCAGTTTGCATGGAGTGACAAAATTTATTTAAAAAAAAAAGATCAAGTTACAAACAATAAATATAAAGATGAAATATAGATCTTAACAGTAAGGTTCCGCACACTTGAATTTTTCAGGTAGCCCAATAAATAGTTTTGAAATAATAGTTCAGATCAGAATGTGCTGCCATCTGCTGGACGGCTGCGAGAAGAATTGTTCATTGTATATTTAAATCATTGTATATCCAAAATAATTTAAATTTGTAGATTAATTTTGATGATGATTGAAAGTTGTATGGTCTTAAGAAAATTAAATTTTAAAAAGAAAATTTATATATGAAAACTAAAAAAATCAGAGACTGGAATAAGATTGTTGATACGAAGGAAGAAAAATTTGAGCAGAAGAGAAAAACGCTCTGCAGGTGTTCTATCCGACAACCCGAAGGTTGCCAAATCAGAACGCCGATTAAAACATTAGTAGAACTGTAGTGCATGGTAATCAAATAATATTTATATGCTTTTCTCTAGGGTGGAGTAAACAGCTGATAGTAGAAGTTTGATTTATCAATGGGTTAATATAGTTTTAATGGTGGGTGCTATTTCGTGTAGTGTTTTAATGTGTAAAAGCTTTAAATCAGGGTAAGGTTCTTTAATGAATCCAATGGTGCGTTGATATGCTATTGATGTACTAGTATTTCAGGTAGTAGAGGATATTGGCATAAGAAATGTTAGGAATGGAGTACTTATATTCAAGTTTGATTTGTATTTTTTATAAGTTGGCTTAGGAAAACGCGGACAACTTCTGTAGGAAGCCGGATGTGAACTTTTGCAATTTGTGCAGGACAGTATGTCTATTCTATTTGTGTGTGAACATTGTTGTGTACTGAAGGTGAGTCAGCGTGTTAAACACATCTGGGCTCTCTAATTTACAGTTAAAGCTAGAATGACCGATTAGCTGGCATCTGTGGTTTTTACCCGATATCTCCCTTTAGGACGTATTCTAATTTGAGGTGCAGTGCATACTGTCTAACTTCCATATGTCTTCGATGTTGTCTGTAAAAATTAATTAAGAATTTATTATAAGAGTATGGGGAGAGCGCTACTCATCTCGCTTCCTGAGTTGAAAGATGTTATTAGCAATTTAGTGTTTTGTTCGAGCTTAGTGTTTAGTGTGCAATTTTTTTTTTTTTAACAATTCACTTAATTCTCACATAATTCATTATTCAATTCTTATAAAATATTATAATTATAGTATTCAACTTCAAATTCTTGCACACTCAGAGACAATAAATTACACTACTCTCTTTATAAATCCAATTAAATATATCTCACTTAGTTACGCTTCTCCCACCACTTCAAGTAATTAAATCGGGCACTGGCAAATTGCTTCTTACAAGTCAATGATATTTGCTTACTCTTGTTTACGATTTAATTATTCTCTTAAATGAATACACCAAAATTGTATTGTATTAGATTTATATTTTCTTTTCTTTTTGTTAACAATACACATCAATTTAATATTGTATTAGGTTTACACGGCAGTTAAAATCTAAGTTTTCTCTTTTTATAAAATCATGTTTTGTTACTTATTATCTGTGGTTGTTATGCCGAAGCAGACTGTAAAAGAGTGAAAAGTCATACAAAACCAATCTCTCTTTCTTTACATCTTATAGACAGGCGAGCCCTCATGCAACATTTTTCGATGGAAAGCTTGGTACAATGAGTCAAGCATCCAGAAATTACAATCAATGAAGCATGAAAAAAACATTTTTTTTTTACAATTGTAAAAAATTGATTTAGTTTATGTAAATTCATTGGTAATATATTTTTGAAGCAACTTATGTTGAAGGCATCAATGTCACTTTTAAGACTTTTTTATGGCCTAAAAAACCTACAATAATAGAAAAGGTGTTTTTATATTTTGGACTGTTAGTTTATATTAAAGACGTTTATACTGTTAGTGTTTATAAAAAAAAAAATATTTAAGTGAAACAAATGATTTTTTAAAATTTGCTAGTGCTGTCACAGTGCTTGATTCATAAGATAACATTATGTACATTAAATTCAAATATTAATAATTTTACAATCACACTTTTAAAAAATATCACTACTTACATATTCACAATATTAAAAAATATCAGAATTAAAGTTCAGCACAAATTTAACATGTACACAAAAATACAACTGCTTTCACAACGTGCATCAGGAAACAGTTTAGTGTATACATAGAACTATGTGCATGAATGATTGCATACAAATAACTGCATTTTATTTATTACTGTGCAGTAATCATCAGTAGAAAAGTAGAAAAATAAATTTGCCTTTTGGTAATCTGAAAATTGGAAAGATTACATTACGTGAAAATAAATATAAAAACTACTTGTTTATATTTAATTTTCATGGATATATTTCTTACTCTACAAATTTTAAAAGTGCCATCATAGACTACTTTAAATGTAACATGCCAATAGCAGAAAAAAACATATAAATGCAATACATGAAAATTAAAAGATGGTTTTTAAATACTTAAAATTTTTAGTAAAAGTTTTCCAAGTTAATACATGGATACAAATATCAATCAATTATCTACCTAAATTAATTCAGCTTCCAAAAATAAGCTCTAATATTTGATGAAAAAAAATGTTTTCTTTTGCTTCAAATAAAATTAGCCAGGAAAACTTAAGTACATTTTCCTGAGAAATTATTCTCCAGATTTGAAAGTTACATAAAATAAACTTTTATAAAATAATTAGTGCACTTTCACAAACAACATTTTTATTTGTTTGGTATCAATTAAGAACATTTTATAATTAAAAATAATTCTAGTTAATCTAGTTAAAATAAAGAAAAACTCTTTAATATTTGACATTGTCTAATTTTTTTAGTTTGATCTCCTTATCAACATAATGCAAAATATTTCAGTTCTATATATTTGACGAAAATTGTAGCATAAGAGTCTTACTTGAATGTACCATGAGCACATTACCTCAAAAAACTGGGAAGAATGCACAGCTAAAACTAGAATTAAATGTGAAGAAAACAACCCTTATTAACCAAATCATGGTAAACACTATATAAAGTACACAAAGAATTAAAAATGTAACTTATTAATGTGGTTTTAACAAAATCATTTTATCACTCACAAGCAAAAAATAAAAGATTGTCATTCTTAACATAATTAGGAAGAACTATAACATTAGCAAACAAACTTGCAGCTTTAATGGTATAATGGATATTTATTGCTGCAGGGTACTTTGGAGCATTGCAAAGTAGGTATATTACAAAATATGTTTGACTGCTCTGAAATTTCAATAGCTCATTGTAAAATATTGATTTCACATAATATAAGTAGTATCAAAAAACAATTTACAAATAGGGTTTGAATTTTTAACCATTTTTGACATGACCAAAATTGTTGAAATGATCAATATTTCAATCATTGAGTGCATTTTAAATTGAGAAAATGTTATTCTAACAAAAAATTTATCTAACAAAACTCAGTTTAAAAGGAATTTCCTTTTATAAAAAAAAAACTTAGAAAATTATACTGAGTTATAATATAAAATATAATTTTATTTCTAACTGAACAAAATATAGTATTATTTATTTTTAACAAATAGAGATGTCTTTGTAAAAGTGCATTTTATAAACCAAAATATCTACTGAATATAAATGAACCTAAGTTTTATACATTTAATCTCTTTTAAACAATGATTTTAAAGTGATTGTCTAGGAAACACTTTGAAATATCTGTATATACAAACAACAACAATCACTGTTATGAAGTGCAACACAGAGTAAATACATTTTATAAAAATGTTTTCAACATCAACAGCACAATACAAAGTGCACATTTAAGTACAGTCCAAGAAGATATACTAATATCTGTATTTATAAGTTTTCTAATGGAAAAATGGCACAATGAAACAAAACAAAACAAAATGAAAAAAAATCTCTAATGTCTGGAAAATAAAGCTACTTTTCTTTAAAGAAGTTTTCCAAAACAATATGTACAACTGAAATCAAAATGAGAACAAATCTATAAACACTTAAATTTACTCACTTTTAACAGTCTCAACAGTCATTTTCCCACTTTTTTGCATACATAATTAAATTTTGATTCCTCACTACCCCTAAATTCAACAACCAGTCTAATAAAGTAAATAATGTTATATACATGATAAAAATATAATATAATATATACCCATAAATGGTAAAATAATAGTTATTAATTAAAATACATAACACTTTGCAATGTACCACTTAAAATTTTTTTAATGATTTTGAAATAATGCAAAACAATTTATATTTGAGCGAAGATGCCAACATAGAATCTCAAAAAATGTTCAGTAGTTTTTCATGTTTGTAAATAGTTGTACTAGTAGAATCCCACCACTACCTTCCAATCAAAATAATGACAACATTACCACAAAATTCATGTAATAGATGCCAACCTAGAATCTCAGAAAATGTTCAGTAGTTTTTTATGTTTGTAAATAGTTGTACTAGTAGAATCCCACGACTACCTTCCAATCAAAATAATGACAACATTACCACAAAATTCATGTAATAGATGCCAACCTAGAATCTCAGAAAATGTTCAGTAGTTTTTCATGCTTGTAAATAGTTGTGGTGATAGAAACACATCACTACCTTCCAATCAAAATAGATAAACATTACCACAAAATTCATGTAATAGAGCCATATATTAATAACAGCATTTTTTTTCTTTCAAATTTGAGGAAGTTTTCATTACAATGGGCTTAACTTATAGATTATTTAATGTTACCAATACATGTGTAGAAATGATTTATTACAGATTAAATTTAAGATGGAAACATAAACATATATATTTTTAATACATAATGTTGCACAGCATTTTAAAATAAAAACATAGACAATGTAATTACAAAAACTTTTATAAAATTTAAAACAAAAAACTAAACTTATTCATTAAACCTTATTCTCATTTAATAAACACCTCACAGACTAACAGTTCTTTTTGATAGCCAAGGAACAATATAACAGTGATGATACATTTATTTGTGCACATTAATGAGAAAGATTGATTGTAACACTTTTAATTATTGAAAATTTATAAAATTGTGTGCTTTTAAAAAAGCAAGAGCTACTTGTCTTGAAATCGCTAGAAGTTTATTATTTCATATAGTTGTAAAAGTAATAGACAAAAATGATTTTTCTTCAATTTTTACAGAAGTATTAGTTTTTCTCTAATTCATAATTAATCCCAAATTTTTTTTTTTGTCATTATCCACAGTAATTACGGAAAATCCATAGTAGTTGGCATCTCTGATTTAAGTATGAAATTCATTTACCAATTCTACAGTTAGAAGCAGAAAAATAGCTACATAAAATATGAAATATATCTATATTGAACATAATTGTTTATATAATTTTTTAATTTGGAATTTAACTAAAAGTTTAATTCTTCAAATTCACAAATATGTAACAAGTAACAAACATTTTAAGCAATTATTCTTAGCAAATTGTTTTCCATATGTAAATACTTTTTACCAGTTAATATAAAAATCACTTAAAATACCAATAAATTTTTAAAAGAATGAATATTTATTAAAATGTAAAGAAACATTTTTTACTTGAAAATCATGATATATTTTTGCACAATGCACGAAACTATCTGTTTAAGTATAATATTCAGAAAATTTTATTTTCGAAACATAATCTTGAACATTATTTTTTCTCTGACAGAAAACTTAAAATATATATTAAATTTATAAAATATGGTTACAAACTATATTCTTTCTTTCTATTGCCATAACATAATTACTAAGACATTAGGAAAAAAAATTTCAAATTTTCGTTTTCTAGGCACAAAAATATATTTTTCCAATACCCAAATTTTTAATTCTGGGTATCATTTAAACAGCATATAATTAAATGGGGATATTTTTTAAATATCTTCAATAAAAAACCATTTAAATCGGTTCTTCAGTAAAACAATACATCAGGTGGTTATAAAATAAATATTGCTATTTGGAGCTGTCTGTACCATAAAGGAACAACTCAAATGAAATCAAAATTAATAATCTTATTACTAGTACACTTCACTATTTATGAACTGGAGAAAAAAAATGAAACAAGAAAAAAAAATAGTTTAAAGAATTACCCATAGAGAATGCTTCAAGGCCTATTGTTTTAGTCCCTCTCGTACGAATCATTGCAAAAGCAAAACCAAGAAGCTATCTTTCATGCCTGCAAGCAATGTAGTCAACATGACTCCCAGTTTAACAAACAAGACTTACATTTAAAACTGTTCTACCTTGATTGCTCAAATACTGTAATTACTTCACATGCATTTAGGCTTGTGGAAGGAATACATAAAGGAAAAATCATTTGACCACTGAGAAGAATGGTAGTAAAATTTGAGGAGATTGGATCTTTTAGTGTAAAAGAAAAGGAAATCAGTACTTTTATATATTATAGAAGAAATTTTCAGTGCAATTGTCCAAAGAACAACGAAAGTTGATCCTAGGGCATGGGGAATTGCACAAAAACTTGGGACTTTCTATATACTACTGTGTGAAAAGTTTTGAGACAGGTAATCTAGTTTTATTAAGTTAGTATTCATCAGTAATAGTTAACAGTTGATATGGTCTATACTGAATTTTGCACTCACAATGGACAAATGGCACTCACAAATGGATGTGGATGATGCTTTTCCATGGAAGATTTTACTGGGGAGAGTCCATTCTCGTGAATGGGTCAATAAATATGTTGAACTGTGAATATGTGCTTCAGAATAACCCTTATTTATGAAAATCACTTCTATTCTCCAAAAGTTACAGTTTGGTGGAGTTTTACTACAAGATATTATTCTTTTTATGAGTTACAGCCAAAAGTCCCTTTAACATGTTTGGTTTCTTACAAAGATACCTTCATATGCTGTAGATTTTTATAACTTCTCAACTACAGTGATCTTTCTAAAACTATTTTAATGCAAGATACATCTCTTCTTCACACAGCAATACAACATTTACTATGAAGGCAGTTTAAAAAGATAAAGTAATCACGCAAATTTTTCATTTTTGCATGCCCCCAGATATCCCCCTGATATGGCACCATGTGATTTTTGACTTTAGGGTAATTTAAATCTATTATACAATGAAGGTTTCTCAAACATAATTGCTTTAAAGAAACAACACATCACAATATATAAAAACATCACTACATTCCACAGTTGACCATGATATACATCATGTGATGTGTGTAATTCAACATAATGGACATATTGCTGACATGCACTTGATGGGCAACACCTTATGGCACTATAATCATATTTACAGTGTTATATTTCAATAAATTGCTATTAGATTACACACTTAAAGTTTTTTATTATACATTACAATACTTACTTATCAGCAATTTTTAAAACTAATTTTCCTTCTTTTTTTCTTTTTAATGATTAAGTATATCAATTTTGGTTTCATTTTTGAGTGTTCCTTCAAGCTACAGACAGCTTCAAATACAGATACTTCTTTTATTAACATCCTGTAACTATGAAACATGCATTTTTTATCAATGACCATTAATCTTTTCAAAAACACAAATAAAATAGTTGCACTTTATTCAGTCATAAATTCTTCAATTGTGAAAAAAAAAAAAAAAGACTTATTTTATTAAATACTTTAAAATCAATACATTTCTAAAATATCATATGAACTTACTTTCATGCATGTGAACAAAATAATCATTCTTAAATAAAAAAAAACACTGATTTCTAAACGTTTTGTAATCATCAAATAATATAAAACATTTTTTTATGCATTTCACTTAATCTAAAAATTTCATATTCAATGCAAAATCACAAGTTTCTTTTATATAAAT
The DNA here is from genome assembly GCA_021605095.1 of Caerostris extrusa. Lineage (NCBI taxonomy): Eukaryota > Metazoa > Arthropoda > Arachnida > Araneae > Araneidae > Caerostris > Caerostris extrusa. The sequence goes on from BPLR01014074.1 coordinate 9,549, forward strand.
ATTAGGAAAATAAAATATACTTTCAAATATTTTAAGTCAGAAAAAAATCTCAATGTTTTTTATTAATGTTGAACAATATAATAAACTACAAATGTGAGCAATGATAAATTAACATTAGTTTAAAAAAAAATCCAAACAAACATTTTAACCTACATTTTTATAATGAGTACATAATTTTAAACACAAATATTTATAATTAATTTCAATAATACATATTGTATAAATTTTGAAAAGCATTAAGAAAAGAGAAATTTAAAATAATAATATAAAAATGTTATGCTCTCAACATTTTTAATTCCCTTAAAAAAGAAAAAAAAGATGATTTTACAAGTTATATATATTCAAAACATTTCAAACAAAAAAATTCTTTTTTTTCCTGTTTAATCAGTTCTTTATTGACATTTTACAATTAATTTAGTATAAAAACTCCTAAATCAAAATTGTATGCATCCAAAATCCATTAATTTTAGGAAAAAAACATTTATGAAGATAGTAAGAAATTTACTTCATAGTACAATTCATATGAAAACATGCCAGTCACATGCGATTAGTGAAACAGTAAGAAATGTAACATAAAATACTTAAACACGACCCAAAGTTTTATAAAGTAATTTCAAATTATCTCCTGCACTCTTCATGTCAGGTTTAAGTTCTATAGCTTTTTTATAAGAATTTTCAGCCAAATGATACTTCTTCCATCGATGGTAAAGAACACCTAATGAAAAATTTTTCTTCTTTAAACATAAATTATAAATATATGCCCATAACATTAAACAATTAAAAAATGGTAGTAAATTAGTCATTGAGTTAAAAGTATCTAAAAAAGTAATGGTTTATATTAATATTGGATTCCTTTGCTCTCACAATAAGGATGCACATTATCATCGATTACCAGAAAGTGATAACTAATTGCAGCCTGAAACAATTTGATACGAAAATCAAGAACCTCATCTTTGTATATATCAGAATTCATAGTTGCTCTGATAAAAATATATAGGTCAGTGCAGCTATTCAAAATGATGTCCCCCCATTCCATGATTCCACGACAATTGTATCGATGTGTCTTTCAGGGATGTTTGGTCTGTTACTGGTTTATTGCATGTGTTCTTCTCGCTCCGTATTATAATACGTCTGGGGGTAACTCTCCAAACAAAATCAGGATTCATCGGTAATGAGAACTCGACACAGTCAGTGGTACTTCAATCACGATGATCTTTGCACCACTGTAACAGAGCCCATTTTGCTCCGGAGTTAGTGGAATACAAATCGTGGGTTTCCTTGTATACAATCCTCTTTTACGCACATGTCATTCACAGTAAATCTGAATAGTTCGAATTCTGTTGCTGCCGCAAACTCCCTTGCAATCTGAACTCATGTCCGTTGCTTGTTTCTTTTAGCAAACGTTGCCAAATAACAGTACTGAAAGTCTAATATGGCACGTTTTCAACCTTGACTTAGTTGTCCGTGCATATTACCAGTGTCTTTAAACTATTTCCAGATTCCTGCCATGACTTTTTTTAAGCCTTCACAGACCCCTATCAATATCTGCCCTGCTTCCATTCTCCCTATAACACGCTATTTCTCATAATCCGTCAAAAGTATTCTGATGACATATTTCATCTATTACAAGAGAAACTTCATTCCAACTACTCGTAATCTTGCAATTTGACTTCAAATCACCCACGTGCACTCCTTTTTACAAGTGCCGAAAGAACCGACTTAAAAATTGCCTATTTTTCTGTAGCTAAGGTGAATCCTATTGGATTACATGTAACTTTGACATTGAGTTACCAACAAATCACCTTCCATTGCAATTCACTTAACAGTAGTAAAATGAAGCACCTTTTTATGGTTGTTCCGTTAATTTTTCTCATCGGTGTAATTTAAATATCAAAAATTTATAGCAAAAAATACATAAAATAATCTATTACATATATTAGAGGAAAAAAAAAGCTATGATAATATAAATAAAATAAATTATTCATAAAAATTCAAAATTCATGTAAAAAATATATTATTAAACTCATTAAAATACAAATTATTATTATATAGATTTATATTTTTTTAAGAAAATTATCTTTACTTTAAAAAGAATGAGATATATCATTTAACTTGGAATGAAAATTTATTTCATAAAATATTTTCTTGAAAAACAATAATATAATAGACTGGAAGATAGTAAAATTAATTGTAATTTAAATGATTTCTTTACTATTAGATATTAATTCAAAGAATTTATAAATTTTATTACTGAAAACTAATTAAAAATAACAGAATAACAAATTAATATGTATTAATCATTTCCTTTCTTAAAAGAGCAAATTAAAAAGTAAATAAATAATCTAAATGCATTTAAACTTTTACAAAAGCAGAACTTTGAGAATAAAAAGAAACCATATAAAGTCTCGTGATTATTTTCTAAGTATTAAAACTTTCACATGTGAAACAAAGGAAATAAATATATGTGAATATATATCTTGAAAATAAACAATCCTGATCTCTTACCCAAGTTGGTATGATAAGTAGGATTTTGATTATTTAATTCTATTGCTCGTAAAAAATGTTTCTCTGATTCTTTATATTTTCCAGCTTTACCTAAAGTATTTGCTAAATTAAAATGTAAAAGAAGCTTCAGAAGGCAAATATAGCAATGCTTCACGAGCCACAGATTCAGCTTTTATCCAAGTCACCTGTAATTTCAGATAAATTTGTTAAGAAATATTTAATCCATTTAAAAATATGAATTTGATAAAAAAAAAAATATATAACTCAATTTATACATGCTGACAGAACAGTTTTACAGTGCTTTTCAACATAAATGGTTTAATATTACATTTGATATAACAAACTGAATCATAATTACATGCCAGAAAACTCAATATAGATATACAGGGTGCTTATATAAAAGCTTTCTCGATATATGAGTGCTAGTTATAATACCATTGGCTAAACTGAACAAAATTTAGATTTAAGGTATTTTGGAGTATACGCTCAAGAATCATTGTTGCCACTTCTAATAAGTTTCTTATTTCCTGTATCACGTATTTCACTTTTGAAACATGGCAACTACAATAAAAAAGGATTTTTGGTTTTGGTTCGTATTCTAATACTTAGTAATAACACAGAATGTTGAATCTGTTAAGATATTGTTTTTCATCAATAAGATGTACGTATTATATATGTAAATCATGTACAAGGATTTATTCATCTGTATATAGCCTCATCATGTATCAGCATTTCTTTCTTGTGTTGCATTAATAAACGTGTTTTATAACCAAAGAAAAGTTACGTTTTTCAGTCACAACATCTGGCGTCCGTGACTGGGCATTGTACTCTGCATTACGTAGTGAAACAGAAGTAAGCAAAGTTACGTATTGGAAATTCTGTTAATTTGTGGATTTTTTTTTATTTTGCTTGGATTTTTTATTGCTTCTGAGTTATATTTGTACGAACAGTTTATATTTCAACTAGTATAAGCGAACTGTATAAAAAGAAGATATTTGTGTAGAGTATTTATGTTCATTTTGATTTATATTTACGATAGATAAAATGACTGAAAAAACGGAACAAGCAGAGACTGAGGCTAAATTAAAGGCTAAACAAGCAAAATTAGAGACTAAATTACGTAATGAAAGAACTAATTTACGACGCCTTTTACAGTATCAGCAAATATATTTGATGAAATTCATCGTAAGGTTGATATAGAAAAAGGACATTCATGTTCAGTATAATAAAATTAATGAGAAAGCTGAACGTCTATCTAAAGTTGATGAAGAAATCAAAGATTTGATCGATTTAACTGATGAAGAATATGATACGGTGGAATCGTACAGAGACAGATTTACAGAAATACGAGTTATATATGAGAAGTATTATAACCAACAAAATGAAACTTCCTCTGTAGTTTCCAATAAATGCACACCTGATAATTTGCAATTGCCAAAACTACGTCTAAAAAAGAATATGATCTTATGCCTAGATCATGGGTTGCGTTTTGGGGACAATTTTGTCGTATTGACGAAGATGAAAGTATAAGAGTGGAAGATAAATTTCAGTACTTGCTGTCATCGTTAAAATCAAATACGAAAGCTCGTGATATTGTTGAAAGCTATCCACCATCTAAGGAAAATTATTCAAAAGTTATTGAACATTTGAAATCCCGATTTGGTAGGAAAGATTTATTAATTGAAGTTTACATCCGAGATCTTTTGGCACTAGTCAACAGTAAGACGAACATAAAATTAAGTGATTTATACGATAAGCTTGGCTCCTATTTACGGGCATTAGAGACATTAGGTGTGACAACTTCCAATTATGCAGCAATGTTGTATCCTGTTGTTGAATCTTGTCTTCCAGTAGAAATTTTAAAAGCTTGGGATAGACATAGACTCAACAGACAAGTAAAAGAGGATTCTGTACTCACGACAGAGAAGGTTCTAGAAAATCTTATGTCTTTCTTGCGTCATGAAGTAGAAGGCGAAGAACATCGTGTTCTAGCTGAAACTGTATTTGGAAATGGAATAAAACGAAAGGACACCCATAAACCAGTGCACAAAGATGAACCTACTGCTGCAACTTTAATTGCAAATTCTTCTGCTGGGGAAAATAATTGTGTTTTCTGTGATCGTTCTCACCCAAGTCAAGAATGTCGGAAAATCTCAAACATGAATTATGATGATAGAAAGAAACAAGTTATGCTCAAGAGATGCTGTTTAGTTTGCCTTAAGCCTGGTCATATGGCCAAAAGTGCCATAGCAACGTTAGATGTCTGATTTGTGAACGGAGGCATTATGTATTACTTTGCCCTGATTTAAGAAAAGGTAATAGTTCTTTACAAAAGAGAAAAGTAGCTGATGAGGAAGCTAAGTCTACAGAAATTTTGTTAACAAATCATTCCTAGGAATATGAAATATATCTCAAAACAATCATCGTCAGACTACGACACAAGGGAAAAGAAGTCTGTGTTCGAGCATTAATGGATGATGGATCACATCGATCCTATATTGAAAAGAGTTTAGTTGCAGAGTTAAATCTTTCTCCCTCCGGAACAGAAGTGCTATCTCGAGGACTGTTTGGTGGTGGAATTTCACCTACTGCTGAGCATGGCAGATTTTCAGTAACTGTTGAAAGTTTGGATCGCAAATATTCGACATCAGTGGCTCTTCTTGATCAACCGAAGATTTGCTCAAGTTTATCAAGAATACGTGATAAAACCTTACTTACCAAACTTGCTTCCCGAGGCATTGTATTGACTGATATTGGAAGAGATACACCACCTATAAGAATTCTTCTAGGAGCTGATGTGCTTGGAGCATTTTGACCGGAAGAATAGAGGTATTTACATCTGGTTTGTCGGCTGTAGAAACTTTATTAGGTTGGACAATTTTAGGATTAAGAAAGAAAAACAAGTGGTTAACATGGTCACATTATTTTTGCAAAATTTTGAACTGCCAAAAATTTGGGATCTAGAAGTTTTGGACATTAAAGAACCAGTGGAAAGAAAAATAAGACCCTTCTGGAAGAAGAAACCCTGATCCATTTCAAGGAAACCATAAGATTTCAAGAAGACCAACGATATGAAGTTGCATTACCTTGGCTGGCTGGTCACCCACCTGTTTATGATAAGTATGATGTGGCTGAATCTAGACTACGCTCAGTTACAAAACGTTTAGTGAAAGAAAATATCTACGAAGTTTGCGATGATGTTCTAAGGCAGTGGCAGAAAGAGGGTATAATAGAAACTATACCGGAGAATGAAATTTCGATGCCAGGCCATTATCTTCCTCATAGACCCGTTATCAAATCATCAAGCCTTTACAACTAAGGTTCGCCCAGTTTTTGATGAATCCTTCAAACAACCGGGATATTCTTCTCTAAACGAATGTTTAAGCGCTGGACCCAGCCTTTCAGAACAAATTTCTCCACTCCTCTTAAGATTTCGCACTAATGCTATAGGAGTGATTGCTGATATCAAACAAGCTTTTCTACAATTGAGTGTCAGACCTGAAGATCGTAATTTTTGAGATTTTTGTGGTGGAATACCGAAGATCGGTCCAAATTGGAATTCTTTCGATATTGTAGAGTTGTCTTCGGAGTGACATCGAGTCCATTCCTCTTGAATGCTAGTATTCGTCATCATCTTGATTCAACTGAATATCAAATTAAATCTCTTCAAGCGACAGTCAAGAAACTTAAGCGAGGTTTCTATGTGGACAATTTAACGATCAGCGTTGAAAACCAACAATAATTGTTAGAGTTTAAGGCACAAACGATGAAAATAATGAATGCAGCGTCGTTTGAATTAAGATGTTGGGCTCATACAGGAACGAAACAATCAGAAACTCAAAATGTGCTTGGCCTGAAGTGGGACACAGAAACCGATGAACTCTACTGTGTTAGTCCTGAAACAGATATGGGAATAAGTGACAATATTTCTAAGAGGAAATTACTTTGCATTGTAAATAGTATATATGATCCTATTGGTTTCACATCACCAGCGACTTTATTGCCAAAATTATTGCTTCAGGAAGCCTGGCGTAATAAATTGGATTGGGACGAGGAGTGTACTCTTGATATGCAACTACGCTATCGACGATGGGCTTAACATATTGCTCTCATTGAGAAATGTCGAATTCCTCGCAGGATATTGTACGGAAATTTCAAAAAAGCTACTTTACATATATTTACTGATGCTTCGGCTCATGGGTATGCCTGCTGTTCTTTTCTACGATGTGAAGATGAAGGAGAGGTGAAAGTCTCATTGATTTCAGCAAAGGCTAGAGTAACTCCTGTTCAGAAACCAACAATACCCAGATTAGAGCGTTTAGGAGCTGGCATTGGAGCTAGAATTGCTTCGACAATATTAGAAGCTCTTGATTTGCCTTTGAAGACATATTTCTGGACAGATTCCATGATAGTTCTGGGATGGATTACTAATACAGAGCCTTGGAATACATTTGTGGGTAACAGAGTAAAGGAAATACGAGAACTCACAAAGGTTGAAGATTGGAGATTTGTTCCAGGAGATGTTAATCCAGCTGATTTACCTTCGCGATCATGTAATTGGTTTGAACTTTTACAAAGTAAATGGTGGAGGGCCCAAAATGGCTCTACGAACCTCCAGAATTTTGACCTTACACTGAGATAACTCTTCCTGAAGAAGCCATGAAAGAACGACGAAAGTCTGTTGTTGTGAATCTTAATATTGATACCAAAGAACATTTTGGAAACAGACTTCTATACTTTTCGAGTTATCCAAGAATTATACGCATGATAGCTTGGATATGGAGATTTTGCCAGAATATTAGGGTAAATTCTCACAAGCTGACAAAAGATCTGTCATACGAAGAAATTCAAAGTGCCGTAGACGCTCTGATACGAATAATACAGTCAGAATGGCCAACTGATATTCAGGAGAAATACGCTCAAACAATACAGTTTTTACGAAGAAAATAAAATATTGAAGGTAAAATCCAGGCTTATATTAGGAGAAGATCCGGAAGATTTTGTGCGACCGCGCCATGGTACGGAGATTGGTGGGAAAGAATGATCCGCACTGTCAAACAACTTTTAAGAAAAGTTTTAGGTCGTGCTTGTGTATCTTACGAGGAAATGGTGACTGTGCTGTGCGAATGTGAAAGTATCGTTAATGGACGTCCACTTACTTACATTTACGATGATCCCAATGAGTTGAGAGCTATCAAACCTTCAGACTTCATCCAAGACATAAAAGGCAATGAAACTATGGACTTGGACATTGTAGACGCTAAATATCTACGTAAACGTATTCGTTATCTGCAAAACCTACGCTATCAACTACGTCAACGATTTCAGAAGGAATATTTATCAGAGCTTATTCGGAGTCCACAGTCATTTTCAAAACGACGTAATTTGTCACCAGTAGATATTGTTCTCGTGGGCTCAGACAACACAAAACGGCTAAACTGGCCTTTGGGGCGTATCATCGAATTGTTTAAAGGCAAAGACAACGTCGAAAGAGTGGCGAGATTGCGTGTGACTAAAGGAGAAATTATCCGTTCTATCCAAAGGATATATCCCTTGGAATTGAGCTCTTCCGAGATTCTCAATGATGTGCCTGTAAGAGTTAAAGATTTTTCCGATACTTCTGATAATGACTAACAGCATACTGTTTCGAATGAGCAATCTTTTGAACCCAAGGATCTCCCTAAAGAACAATTAGAAACTTTAAAGAGATCACGATTTGGTGGAGAAATTGTTCCTGTGAAAAGGTTGGACTTATAGACTGAACTAATGAATTTAATTTCAGTGAAATGGATAATTTTATATTAGTTATTCATTAATAATTACTAAAGTTTCTCTAATATTATGTTTTCATTACTATTGCATATATATAAATGTATTGTTTTCATTTTGTATTGCTCTTCGCAAAATATGCCTGCAATACAAAAGGTGGGAGGATGTTGCCACTCCTAATAAGTTTCTTATTTCCTGTATCACGTATTTCACTTTTGAAACATGGCAACTACAATAAAAAGGATTTTTTTGGTTTTGGTTCGTATTCTGATACGTAGTAATAACACAGAATGTTGAATCTGT
>BPLR01014075.1:0-148531 GCA_021605095.1 Caerostris extrusa
ATTCACGCTGCTCTTTCTTCTCATTTGCTCATCATTAATTAATTGATAATTAGTTAATAATCTCTTTTTTTCTCATAACTAATTATTATTATTTTATTCATTCAATTATTAATTATTTTTATTCATTTAATTATTAATTATTATTATTTTATGATCAAATATTTTTATTATTCATTTAATATATATTATTCAGTTTTTAAACTAATGTAACTACAAATTGGAAATAATATAAAAAATCGTTTGATTTTAATTTATTCATTTAATTATTAATTATTTTTATTTTATTATCAAATATTTTTCTTATTCATTTAATATATATTGTTCAATTTTAAAAATAATGTAACTATAAATTGATATAAAAATCGTCTGATTTTAATTTAGCTTATTTTTCTGGATATTATTATTCTTATTATATTTACGTTTGAAATTTTATCGTGTTTTATTCTTGTTAATGTATTCTATTTTTTAATTTTAAATGATCAAAAAGTTTTTAATTAAATTGGAAAAATAGCCTGTACTTTTATTATTTTTATCGTATGTATGAACGTATCGTTTTCTTTTTTTTTCAATTCTTTTTATTAGCTCACACTCTCCCTATATATATCTTGTTCAAATTTTCAATCGTTAATAAAATACTTCTTATTCATCCACTCAAGTTCAAATACATTTTTTTTTTTAACTCGTAGTGGATGACGATGTTAATGCAGTTTTTCAAATATTAATTCATTAATTAAATTTAATTAGTCAATATTTTTAGATTTAAGTTGCATATATCTACCAATAGATGGAGCCAGATAAACTTAAAAAAATGAATGAAAATGATTTATAAAGGACTTTCTGCAATATAGTGAAAAAAAAGAAGGAATTGACTTTAAAAAATGTGTTTTTATATTAGTTGTTTACCTAAATTTCCAAAGAATTTTTGATTATCTTCACTTTTAAAATTGTTTTGAAAAACTATGTTACATGTTCCAAAATTTTCAATGTAATTAAAATATAATTTGCGATTTTATTGTGTATTTATATTTGCGATTTTATTAATATTTTTAGATCGCCTGCATAATAAAAAAAAGTATTTTGTGTTTATTTATTGGTGTAAAATGAAAAAAAAAAAAATATTGACAATACTCAGAATTAATGCAATTAAGTTTATTAAACACAGACATATATATGATAAACACACATGCATCAGATACACTGTAAAACATACACTCAAAATATAAAAATTAAAAAAATTAATAAATTACAATTTTGTATAATTATGATATACAATTCGGAAAATTCATTAAAAAAAGGTATCACATTTTATTAGTAATATAAAAACTAATACTGTTAAATTTTGACTATTAACTATTAAAATTGCTGTTTTTTACCAATCTAATTCCTTAAATTTCTTTTCTATATTAAAACCAAATACAATTTTATATTATCAATTAAGTTATGATGGTAAACAATTTTACTGAAATACTTTTCCTCACAATAAAAAATTTTATTCAAATTATTTAAAAAAAAACATTAAGTAATTTATAATAACGCATTTTAAAATGGTATAATGACTGATTAAAAGAAATAATTAATATACTTAACATTTTGGAAATTTTAGAGTTTACAATAAAAAAATTCGTATCCAATTCTATATTGTCAAATTTAAATATAACGATAAAAGGAATTTCTTCTGATATGTCTGATTTTTAAAAAAAAAAGTTAAAATATTTTGAATTTTTGAGGAAAAATATAAGTAATTGTTTATACTATTTTAAAATTTAGTTATTTTAAATTTTAAAATTCATACCCTGTATATTAAACAATACACTAGTTAATAAAATATTTATGATAATATTTTTCATGTTTTGCTTATGTAAAGTTCTTTTCATCTACATCAGTATTTTTACCCTGTTTACCCTACTTCAAAAAGCTTTTTGAAAAAAAACCCGATCAAAATGATCTTATAAAAAAAAATTATTTATGGTGTTTATCATTCCTTCAAATAAAATCTTTAATGAATAAGCTTTTGAAACATTGGCCCTTATTTAAACTGAAATCCATTTTGAAATGGTACATTTAAATGAGAATTTTAATCTCGTAAACTACATCTTGTTATTCGTAGAGCTGGTAAAATGCATTAAATATTCATGTAAAAAATTTTTAATTTAGCGATTTACATTTGAAAACCGAATGCATTTAAATGTATTTTAAAATTTATAAACATACCATCAGTAGAAAGATGTAAATGAAAATATAAACATACCATCGCCACCATTTTTTAAAGTTTAATTTAGACATTTTCGATTCAAAATAAATGCAACTTATCATTGCAAAAAATAATTTTTAAGGAAATAATGCATTTAAAGTTTCAAATGAAATTGACGTAAATTCAATATATACTTCTGCATTATAAATAAAGATTATTCTACATTAATATTAAATCGAAGCAATACAGAAAAGTGACTTGTGGTCACTTTGTTTAAGTATATCTTATCTGATTACATTAACAAAAAACAAGTATTACAATAAGCAAACAACTACTATAGAGGTAATACACGCTTTGCATTGTAAATAAGAAAGATCAGATTTATTTCTATATACTTACATATGTAAATTAAATATAATATTATAGATGTGAGCAAAGTTATTTATTACTAATACTGTGATCATTCTGTTTTCTTTACGTATTTTCCCTGTTTTTAGCGATAAACACTGCATTTTTTGCCCTCATTTCAAATGTCTATAGAATATTGACAGCATGTGTTTTGTTTGATCTCAGCGATTCTTGATCTAATTACAGTCTGCTCAATTAACAAATCTGAATGTGTTTTTCCTGACTTCACGATTTTCGCAACAAATATGCCATAACCAATGATGACACAGATTAATATTTCTATTCATAATAACTTTGAAATGTAGAACGCTTAAATGGCATTTCATTAAATCTTATTGATTTGTTCTACATTTTTTATATAATTTTTTTAATCAAAAAAATATATCAACAGTTAAAGGATTTATTAAATTCTAAGCATTTTTTTAAGCTAAACTGTGTTCATAAAATAACTTTCAACAAATCAAAGCTAAAATTAATTAATTTTTTTATATATAATAAAGATACCTGAAATTAAATGTTCTTAAAATGCTCTTTTAAAAATAATTGCGTATTTGTATTTAAAAAAAATGAGTCTTGATTAATCTTCTTGAGTAAAATTAGACATTTCGCGTATTTATTAAAAATAAAATAAAAATTTCATTTTTAGAACTTGGACTTATAATTTTTAGAACATGCTGATTTAAAAGCTTTCTTACAAAAAATATCAACTAAAAAATTAAACTTAACTACATTTGTTAAATAATTTATACATGTAAATATTATTCCTCAGTTGAATCCTCAGCATTGATCCATATTTGCATCCATGTTGTTTATAATTCGCCCTGCTTCCTTTCGATCATTGGAAAAACACATTTTCATTGAAATTCGCAGCTGATGTTTTGTTAAAAGTTGTGCTATTGCATATATTGCAATATAGCTATCATTAGACAAATAATTCAATAATAAATTGCATTTACTTATTCATGGAGGCATTGCCCATTCCATTGTGAAAAAAATTTAAGAAAGCGAAATGCATACATGTTTATATACCTATAACCATACATCTTTATATACCTATAACCATACATGTTTATATACCTATAACCATACATCTTTATATACCTATCACCATACATGTTTATATACCTATAACCCTGTATTAAATGGGTGCCTCACTTTTGACAGAACCAATGCCAATCAACCAACAACATCAAATAAGTTAATCTTACCAATTATTATTATTAAAATATTTCAAAACAAGTAATCAATTAATTAGATTTTACAGAATATCAAAATAAATCTGTGAAATGAACAGAAATGAAACATATTTTTATCGATTCTGTTCAGTTTACTTAAACGTTAACACTTAATAAAACGATCAAATTCTATATAATACTTTTTTTTTGTAAAAATTTCAATTATTTTAAAATTTTTATGATGTTAATTATAATACGGTGAAAAAAATGTTTATTTATTAATTTAATCCATTTCATTACGTGAAATTTTAAAGAATGAGTTTTTATATAATTTTTAAGCTTCAAATTGTCAATATCGAGTACCCATGTTCTTGATGGTAAAGTTCTAGAAAATTAAGCTCATATCATTATGAACATATCATTTGTAGATAGGGGATGCGAGGTATACAAGCTATCGATGTAGATGGCTTACAAAAAGTGGAATCACAGACTTGCAAAAATAGTGTAGTAGCGCTCTTCTGTGTGCTTTTCCAGTTTTCTAACTAGTAGTTATCACTTTTTACTTTGCTAGCACAATTATGAAAATTGAACATTTCATTGCACCGGTATTTATTTTTCTTCGTACTTCAGCTTTCTTAAATTTTTTAAAAATTTTTCTTTAATAATTTATAATTTTTGTTTGTTTTTTGATAGCCAAGTATAAAAGCTTATTAATTTTGTTATTTTCAAGGGCAAAAATGCATTGCACTTTCGCAGTTTCATCAAGATATGTTCTTAAGATGAACTAGCTAAAGGATCTTTTCTTTGGGAGGGTATTTTTTCCCTAATACATGCAGTCCTTTTACGTGTCGTTCCTGCATGATAAAACCTACTTTTTAATCTTCTTCGAAAAAAAAAATCACTTAACTACATTTGCCAAATTCTAAAACGCCCTTTTTTTTAATCAAAAACACTGTATAAATTTAGTATGCATCATTTGCCATCTTTTAATAAAATCCATAAGTTTATTATCAGTTAAATGTCGCGAAAAACTCTTTCAAAATCTTTTTAAAATGGATGTGAACCCCCCCTTAACTTCTACCCATACACATCTCATTCGTAACCCTAAAATTATTGTACTTTATTTTTATTAAAGTTAATCAATTAGAGGATATATTATGTTCATGTTTCTTGTCGTAAAAAAGGGCTTTTTAGAAACGGAAACATTTTACACAAACAAAAATTTGGCACAAGTTAATTAATATTGCATTGTATATATATATATATATATATATATATATATACTTTGCAACTTTTTATATTTTAACGCGCTACATAATATACAACAAAGATTCCACATAGATATTCATATTATCGATTAGTATATTATTGAATATTTACAGCTTTATCAAGTATCAACAATGGCACAACCACAGAAAGTCGTTTAGCCATATGTTATCACCGGGAAATAATCCATTTATAGTAGTACTTCAGTACTTATAAGTAAATCTTACATTTTTACATTTGATGGTTTTTTTTTCCTTTTTTTTTTTGTTCTTTTTTTATTTATTTTTCACAGAATATTACCACAAGATATCTAAATATCAATATCTTACACGCACACTTAATCCTTCAAGAAACATAGCTTTTAATTGAATTTTATCAATTAATAAATAATTTAATTTCTATGGCAATCTAACATCAGAGATTTATTTTTTATCTTTGGACAATAGCCTTATAAAAACTTCTAAGTTAAAAATTAATTATTTTTAATATTTCGCGCGAAATTTGGTTAAGAGTCTATAATTAAAACTCCATGTCAATTTTGCATATTAAAGTATAATTTTTTGATAAATTTAACCTTTCTTTAAATAAAAAAATTTTCACATATTTGTTATCCAATATTGAAGTGCTTAATTTCTCACTAACATAGACTTATCTTAATATCTTAAATGAATAATTTCATCTGATCACAAATCTTGGATAACCTATTTCCATTACAGTTATAACGTTCTAAATTTTAAGCATAATTTTTAATTGATATTCACGCTCATTGAAAGCCCTAAATACTCTTCTAAGTTAATATTTATTTGCATGAGTTTTATAATCTCACAAAGAGACACAAATTCATCTCATAATTTAATTGTCATTCGGAACGAAAATTTAATATTTTTGTAAACACTTAATTCTTTCAATTAACGCATGCAAATCAAATTATAAATCATAAATTTAACATTTAATCTGTTTCTATAAATTTAATTACACGCATAGAAATTAATTATTTATATAAAAGAGCAGGTTTATCTTCTCAAACTCACTGAAATATTGGTATATTTTTATCTAAAGCCTCTTTTACATTAATATTTATCTGTAGGTGGTTGTAGGGCTTCTCGTATATCTTACCATCGCAATATGTTGCTAAATTAGCATTCAAATTCATTAGAGCAAATTATGAATATTTTAAATGCACATCAATTGTGCAGGCCATTCGATTTAAATCTTGGTTGTGCCACTGCATTACATTTAATTCAAAACATTTGCAATAGGTTATATATTGTGTTCTAAATCTATCAGAATAATTAACATAAATTGTTCAAGATAAGTAGCTAATAATGACAAATCTTGCTAATAATGACAAATCCAGCTGTAGTTAAGATAAGTAGCTAATAATGACAAATCTTGCTAATTTCCAGCTGTAGTTTTTCTTGCTCGCCTTCTCACTCATACTTCTCACTTGGTATGGGTGCTTCCTCCATGCCTTGAATTTCAAAGCCGTCCAAAGGTTCAGCATCACCATCATCCTTGGAACTTGATGGAAGAAGACGAAACTTCCTTGACGAGGACAAGCCACCAGTAGGTGCGCTTTCATCTCCTAGAAAGAAATAAACTCATGAGAACAATAAGAACTCATGAATTTCCTTCCAAAAATGAGGAAAATCGATTTTAATTTCGATTCTCTAAACTACTTTCAAACTTTTACTTTTCTGTTTCAAAATGAAAATAAATTCAATTTGGAAAGAAATGTTCACTGTTTAATCTTGTCATAT
Organism: Caerostris extrusa; assembly: GCA_021605095.1. Taxonomy (NCBI): domain Eukaryota; kingdom Metazoa; phylum Arthropoda; class Arachnida; order Araneae; family Araneidae; genus Caerostris; species Caerostris extrusa. The sequence goes on from BPLR01014075.1 coordinate 6,801, forward strand.
GATGTCAGGAGTTTCACCTTTTTGCAAAAAATAAAAATATTTAGAGCAGCCTCTATTAAGGAATTTCTTTAAAATGGTTTTATTTCGGATGTTTCACTATATTTTTTATAATGTTATTAATTTATATATATATATATATATATATATAGAATTCAAATTATTCAGAACATTTTGTAAGATCTAAATAATTAATATATTTTTTATTCTCATATGTGTTTTGGAACCTTTATAAGCAATGAAGTCTCGCTCTGACATTTAAATGGAAACAGCAACTCTGTTCAAAATTAATATATTTTTTATTACGAGCTAAAACAAGAAATTGCTTCGTGTTTTAGCTAAAATAGATCACGATTCATTATCAAAATTCTTAATTTTTCTCAATATTACCTGTTTTTGACTTGTTTCTTTTTTATAAATTGTTTAATTAATGAAAATATGTATTCTTACAAATTTTTAAATTTAGTTTTTTTGTTTAATAAAATTTGCATATTTGATTAAAAAACTATATATTTTTATTGATTTATAAACACATAGCTCATAATAAAAATGTTTGGAAAGACTAGTAGCAGAAAAATATATTTCGAAATATTTCCTTTTTTTTTTTGTCATTGCAATACACGGCAGAAATAGTGGTTCTCAAAAGTTTTTCTTGCTCCCATCTTGACAAAAATAAATATTGTCAAGATCCCCTCTTTAAACTTTTCTTTATTAAGCTAAATGTCCTAGTAAATCTAACGTTTTAATCAATTTATTTTCTAATATATGAATGGAAGGGTTAAAATTAAAGTATTCAAGAATATTATGTTACACGAAATGGCTCTCAATACTTGAAATTAAATAGTATCAATACGGAAATTTAAGAATGATTAACTTATCATTTCATTTAATTATTGTCTGAACAATATTATCATCTGAAACAAATTGAAAACCACCGAATTCGGTAACTGAACTTTATTTAAATAGCAGACTTCTTTAAAAGGAATTTTATGCTTTATAACAAGTGACCTTTTTCTAATTTCTTTAGAAATTCACTACAACCGTGTTCTAACGCGGATACGATTATAACTAGGATAGATGAATGTCTCCCAAAAATAGAATTGTCATCATATATAAAAAATTTCTACTTTTTAGTAAGTATACAGAAATTAAAAAAACGACTATTCCTTTAATAAATGTAAATGAATCTATAAATACATTAATTAATTTATCTCGGTCGTTTGATTACACGTTGCTGAACTCTATAAACAGAAAAACAAAATGGTAAGATAAGGATATCAAAAATTAATATTGACTTAATGTTTCTTATCTGTATTTCCTTTACAGCTCATTGCAGTACATATCATATAATTTGTCATACTTGCAGAGTATTCGTACATAAATAATATGTAAATAAGAAAAAAAATAATATAAACTACAAAAAAATGTTACTTTCTAATTTTCTAAACACTTGTCTTAAATCTAAGTATTGGAACAGTCTCACTTTCCATCGAATCTGAACCTCCTCTTACGCCGAAATGCCAAATCCGGAACATTAGTTTCTACAGTCGATATTCTGTACGTGAAGCTGTTTTTATGTTTCTTCGTTAATTAAATGTCTCTTGTGTGGAAATGAGTTTTATAATGACTTATTTGAAAGATTAGACGGTTAAACATCGGTTAGTTGAGCAAGAGATCCTTTTTTAGATTCTGCCTATATATTTTCTGCCGCTCAACGTTTGGTCGTAATTAGCGATTGATTGTAAGCAACATGGATACCAAAACAAAATTAAACACTAACATAAAGGACTAAAGAGAGTCCTCACGTTAATGAACGTTTGTTTTCGAAACTCACTCAGTTCAAGGATGAATTTGTAAGGCTGTCAAGCCACCAAGTGGAGAGTAGAAAACATTATTTTAGTATCTTCTGATTATTTGAAGAGATTTATGAAGACTATATCAACAACAGAGGGATATATAGATAACTATTATGAACTTATCGTTATTATTTAAAAAAATGGAAACAAGACAAGCGATTCGTCGACGCCTAAAGATTTAAAAAAATACAGTTCAAACTTCTGAAATTTGAATTAAAAAATTTAGCGGAAAAGCTTAATAATTTTCCACCTTTTAGGCACAGTTTGAAAAATTCACAATGATGGAAGTTAATCCATTAGAGTTAAATTTATTAAAATATATTGTTTATTACATATTATTATTATTATTTATTATTATTATTATTATTATTATTTATTATTATTATTATTATTATTTATTATTATTATTATTATTATTTATATTTTATATATATATATTTATATTTATATATATATATTTATATTTATATAGTTATTATTATTTATTACATATTTATTGAGTGCGTGCTTTCACATACCACAACAATATAGGCAACCAATCTTACAGCCCGACAAATAAGAATAACTACCTCAATTAAAAGAACTTCTTTAATTTTTATTACCAGAACTTATAGCATAACTCCAACTTCAGCCTTGCAAGTGGATACTAAAATACCACCTTTATACCTGACAATTGAATATGGAGCGAGTTTTTATACAAATCACTAAAAGTCGAAAAATCTCCCAAAAACCACAGAAATCTATCTAGATAAAAAAAATATATGTTTATAAGTGGTTAGGGTCCATTCTCAACATGCCTCAAAAGATTCAACCTATCAGAATATGATTTCTGTTCCTGTAGAGAAACTGGAAAACCATTGCACTATGCTACTACTTGTCCTTTTACAGAATAAAGGCAACTTAAAATCCCTTCTCAGCTTTTCACATTCAGTGTCACAGAAATCTAATTTACAACCGTGGATCAGAAGGAAAATCATCAAATTAATGAACTATATAGAAGAAAATAAACTTTTAATCATCCCAAGAAACAATTACCCCTGAAATACGAAATGAACTCTCTGTTCCCATTCTATCACTCTCATCAAATGTATTTCATTCTTCACAGAAGGAGACCCTTTTCACGTAATCTCATGCCATAACACAAAGCACTCATGTATTTCTGTAACTGTATGTTTTTTCATTTTTGTATTTTTTTTTTCATTCCTTATATATTTAATTGGTAAGTGCCCTTGATACAAGGGTGAAGTGTAGAGTAAAGTAAAGTGTTATCGATAAAGAAAATTTGTGGATTCGCTCCTAAAGTAACTAATACTGCAACAATAAAAGAGAAATATGTAACTGTATTCTATTTCAGTCTTAAAGATTTGGAAATTGATTTGTTCCTAGGAGCTTTATATTAACTGATATATCATGGAAATTGAATATTGAACTGGTAGTAATCGAAACCAGATTTGGTTATAATTTAATTGGAAAAGAAAATGTGTCTAATGAATTAAGAAATTATGAACAGTCTGTATTATACGAGAATAATTTTCTCGAAGTTGAATCCTATGTCCTATCTTTACATTCTGTAAATTTCAGCATTATTGAACTGTGGGATCTTAATGCTATTGGCATCAGGGAACCATTTGAAAGTGATAGTAAAATACTTATGTTTTCTGAAGCAATAAATCAGTTCCAAAAAAATTTGACCATTCTTCCTGATGGTAGGTATGAAGTAGCCTTACCATTTAAAAATGAAATTCTTTTTGCGAGTAAGATAAATTTGACTTTGTGGAGACAAGAAAAAGTGCAGCTAATGAATGATATCTAGATGATTATATTGCTTTATTTTAAGAATAGAAAAGACTTGAAATTATTGAAAAATTTCAAAACAAGGGAGTAAATGAATTCGGTCACTACTCGGTCCATAGTCCTTCTTGAAAGCTCTTTCAAGTAGGATTAACCAATGATTTTATTGTAATATTGATCTTATTGATGCTAATCACTGTCGCAAATTTATACGATATCAGACTAAACGTTTGGAAGAATTACGAAGAAGCTTTCTAAAGTCCATTGGTTTGCTAATTCAGCAACCAAGATTTCAATATTCCGATGTGAAATTGGGTGATATCATTCTTATTGGAGGCGATTTCAAGTAACGTATTAATTGGCTTCTTGCTGAAGTGATAGATATTATACATGACAAAGATGGTAAAGTGTTAAGTGTCAAACTGAAAACTTCGAAATGCAGTGAACAATCGCTACTGCTTCTACCAAGCAAGTTTTTATAGCCGTGAAAAAAGTAATTTTTAAGAATTTTAAAATTTATGGTACTTAAGGCTTCTGTTCATTAAAAAGTTTCCCATATGTTTATTTTTTAACTGATTTAATATACTTTGACTATTGTGTAAGAAAGATTTTGCTCCTCCGTTCATCTAAAATAGATCATAATAATAAATCAACTTTTAGAGATTTCGCTTTCACTGTTTGAGAATCACTATATTAGAGGTTAAAAAGAAGAAATAATGTTTTAACAGTAAATTTCTGAACGCGACTAGATTCCTAAACTATTGAAAGCAATCTATAACATATTATAAACAATGAACAATTTCCAAAAATTAAGAAAAAAGAATGAATACAGTAAATGAAATAAAATTATTTATATTGTACTTAATCAAATATATATTGGGATTTTCTCTCGGTTGGTTCAATAAATTATTACCTGGTAAAATATCTTTGTAAGACTAGACTCTTCTGAAAATGAAATAGTCCACAAAAAAAAATATTTAGAAAAAGAATTATGAAAACAACTCTTACCCATATCGATAAGCCAATAATAGATGAAACTTTCTACTTGCTTTCATAACTTACCTTTTGATGATCTATATTCGAGTTTTTCGGCTCTGTATATAAGAGAAAAGTAGTTTGCAAAAAAGGTGTTGTGCGGGATTTTCCAACTCAGCACGTTTTCGACACACAACACATGCAATAAAAGTCCCTCACAAGCATACATAGATGACTCATGTATGTATTTATGCTGCTAGGTTCAGACTTCTCAACATCATAGAGTTTCTGTATATTTCACAATTGTTTTTACTTGTTGTTGTTGTTGCACTACAATTCAAGAAACGTCGTTGTAGAAATCAGTTATAAATGATTCAGGCATTAAAAAGTAAGTTCTGTGTAGGCACATCCTACACAACACCTCCTTATGTATTAAGGACCTTGATTTAAATTTCTCAATACCTTACTCTTTTTGGTAGCAACTTCTTGAATATTACTACAAGATGATGGAGGCGCTTACGAGGACTTGTTGAAAATCAAATCCTGCGTAAGAAAAGAAAATCTTTGAAGATTGCCTTGAACAACACAGATGATTCTTTATGTTTCAGGATCCAAAGGTTGGCTCTTTTTTTTTTTCCTTCTAAGATCTCTGGTTTCAAGAAGGTACATAAAATTTATTAAAAAAAAAAAAAAAAAAATTACTCAACAGTCTGGAAGTTATTCGATTACAGTGGAAGTAGAGAAAATATTGGCACTTGGCACTTTTTTATTATTAATAACACACTAGCAAGTACGAATGTTTTCATATATTCATATAATGTACTAAATCTTTATACATATAATTTGCTTATGATATATGAGATTTTTTTCTTTTCTATACAGTCTTTTCAAGAAACAACGAAATTATTTTGGAAATCTTAAAATTATTGATTTACACTCATGTCCATAAATTAAGGATAATTCAGAATCACACAGAAATTGAACTCTAAAATAAAAATTTCACCTGTAGAATTATCACACACATCTTGAAGAAGAATATGCAAATTACAGGAAACCACCAGATGGCGCGGATAGTACGTCACAATGACGAGAGTGTAAGAGAGGGGTATATAAGGAATGGTGGCAAAGAAGTAAAATTGTTCACAAGCGCTTTAAAAAGCCTTTCAGTGCAATAACCGCATAGTTATGGCACAAAGGAAGCATTTGAATGATTTTTTACGTGGTAGAATTATCGGACGACTGGAATGTGGGCGTACCCAGCTGAAAGTATCAGAGAACTTGGAATCGCCCAGAGTGTCCTCTCCAGGCTTTGGCAACGATTCCAAGATGATGGTAATGTGAGTAGATGTTACAGCACAGGTCGCCCCGAGTTACAACGCCGAGTGAGGACCGGTATTTAGCAGTTACTGCCAAAAACACAGACGGAGCACAGCATCAGACCTGTCTCGTCAGCTCTCTTCAGCTACCGGTACGACAGTTTCAAGGCAGACCGTGTACAGACGCTTAGGGCACATTGGTCTATATGCTCGTAGGCCTGTAAGATGTGTTCCACTTACCGCAACTCACTGTCGCCTGCGATTAACCTGGAGTAGAGAGCATGCATTGTGGACACCGCAACAGTGGTCTTGTGTGATGTTTTCCGACGAGTCCAGGTTTAGTTTGCAGTCTGATTCTCGCCGGACTTTCATATGGAGAGCGCCAGGTAGCCGTTACCACCAAGAAAACACCATTGAACGACACCGTTACAGTGGTGCAGGATGGCTCGTTTGGGGAGGACTTATTCTTGGCTTCAGAACTGACCTGCATGTTCAGAGTGTAACGATGACAGGCCACATCTATCGGGATGTCATTCTGGAACAACATATACGTTTGTTTCGGGGTGCCATGGGTGCTGAATTTCTGTTTATGGATGACAACGCCCGTCCTCACCGTGCAAACATTGTAGACGAATGCCTTCAATTGGAGGATATCACCCGTATGGATTGGCCAGCATACTCACCGGACTTGAATCCAATAGGGCATGTGTGGGATATGCTTGGCCGACGAATTGCAGCCCGTCAACCCCCTCCCACCTGTCAACCGGAACTTCGGAGGGCATTTCTTGATGAGTGGTGTAATATTCCCCAAGATCAGATTGATAATTTGATACTCAACATGCCTAGGCGTTGTAAGGCCTGTATTGCATCGTCCGGGAGACATACTCCATATTAACCATCGTACTAACCATGTTATACTGTTTTTTGTAAATAGGTTCTTTTTTGAAATTTGCTCCAGAGAGTAAAAATCGCAATTTTTATTAATTATCTCAAACATATAGCATCTTTTTTGCTCTTTACCTTTTGTTTAATAAATAGACTTTATAAATAAGTCAAATTTGTTTTGCTTCTGTCTCTTTCTTTGCCTGAACTTCATTATCCTTAATTTATGGACATGAGTGTATTTTAACTTTTTATAGCTTTGTAATTATTAACAGGGTTATTTTATTGGATTTCTTTTGATAAAATGCACTTTTATTTTGAGAAAATTGAATCTATACAATATATTTTTTCTGAAATATTAAAATAAAATCAATTTATAAAAATTTGGTTGCAGTTGACATTGTTGGTGTGAAATGAGACGAAAATTCTAGGCGCTACTAAGATTTAACAAAAGGAATAGTCTACCATTTTTTGAGAAATTTCCTTGATTTCTCATATAAAACCTTTTTTAAATTAATCCATTCAGTTCAATTATTCAGTATAATAAGATTATTATTATTGTAGGTGCGACTCGCTAGTGAATTCATGGCTATAGGCTATTTATGCTTTTGTTGATTAAAAATTACAGTTTTATTGAAATAGTGTCTTTGATTTTGATAATGATTTTATGTTTTGAAATTCAAAGTTCATACACAATGAAATTAAATAACTTAATTCAAAACTATATAAATTATTTTCAGTATAAATTAATTTTTTAATAATGTATAATTTTTTGTTTATTTTCTTGTTTAATGTTATACAAAAATAAAGAATTACTTGTTTATTATTATTTTAGCCTGTGGTTTATTTGATATTTGCTCCCAGAAAACTAATGTCTTTACATCAGATATGACCTAAGCAGCTGTTGCTAGCATATCTTGGTGATAGCAAAAAAGCATGACTGAAGAACGAAGGACATTTGTTTCGTGTAATTTTAATAAAATTCCATTAAAATTATATAATTATTCTGCGAAATCAAGGCCGGGAATCCTTCGAATACAATTTTTATTTTAATAGCTCATTTTTAGGATATAAAAAGTCTTTTAAATGAATGGCACAAAATTTCCTCATTAAAATAACAATAACTTCGTTGTAAATAGTGATGCACAAATGAATTATAGAAAGTCAAAGGTGTGCTTATTTATTTTGAGATTCGGTTTGTTCGCGTACATCATTCAACTTTACTTATTACGAATTAATTTCGCAGTCACTAAATAGTAAATTCTCCATGAGAACTTTCCGTTCGTTCATTGCTGTCCCAAAAGAGACATTCACAAGGCGTTCAAGTCACAAGGCGTAATATCATAGTGAATTTACTGTCTCTTGGATGTTCTCTGTGTGGCCACAGTCACATAAAACATAATAAAGTTTGTCGCCTCTTGAACACTTCCATCACATAGAACTTCTGACTGTATCGCTTAATTGGCTTCTGACTGTATTGTTGAACTTCTGATTGTCTGTTTAATTTTTTTTTCTTTCGTTCATTGTTTATAACAAAGTTATTGGCTTTTTAATATGGGCAATCGTTTTGAATCCCCTGTATTTCAATTACCCACAAATTCTAATATATATATGAAAATCTCATAACTCTGAAAAAGTTTATTATTTCACTTGGCGATCTGAATTAACATTTTAAACCGACTGCCGCTGAATTATTTTTTATACTTTACTTAACCAATGTTATACAAATGAAAAAAAAATGAACTTACGAATATCATTTTTTTTCTGTAAAGGATGCCCACTATGAATGCGAATTCTTATAACGATAATATATACATTTTTAAAATGGATAACAAATTTGAAATTGCTATACAGACGGCGATATTATACTATATATTAGTAGAATATCCATTTCTATCATCTTTTAACTGTGGGAGGTGATGAGTATTTATTAGGTTCCTGTTTTTCATTATAATGCTGTAAATATTCTTTAGATTTGAATCTGAGATTGTTAAGAAATAATATCAAAGAAACAAAAAATTATTCTTCTTTTTAACTATTATAAAGTATTAGTTTTTATTTACCATCTAAAGAAGCAGATTCTTTTTTTTTTTCATCATCACCATCATACTCATCAACAGCAACAGCAGCATCCACAGCAGCACCATCCACAGCATCGCTAACTTCGTCTTCCGGAGCCAGACATGAGGGATGCAGGACCAAAACGTCGACTATTTCTACAGGGTGTACGATTTCAGGAACAGGTGACAGACCACCAGATCGAGTAGGGTCCAAAGAAAACTTCTTCGCCACTTTCCCAGACTTACAGGAGCATTTATGAGTTCGATGGACTCTGGCACGATCGACATCCAAAAGGAAGATCCCTTTTCGTGAAGTTCAGTTGAGCTAGTAGTAGATCGTTCACTGGTTGATTCATCTCTACATTCATCCGGAGCCAGGTTAAGAGTTATACGGGGAACCCCTTGCTGGTTAACCACATCTGATAAAGCAATTGACGCCGGCTCAACGTCAATGACAGGATCAGCCTAGCGCATAAAATAAAAAATTACGACTCTATTATAGTAACCAAATAAAAGTATACTTGCAATTTGGTTACTAGATGTGTACAGAGTATGAAGCGAAAAATTTGACAGCTTAAAGTAGATTTATACTCAAACTATTAAAAAAAAATTACTGACTTTAATGAGACAAAAAAATTTGATGTTTTTCTGCAAAATCCGGTTATTTGTGAATACAAAAATCATCACGCATAAAATCTGAATTGACTATTTATCTCCAATATAAACATGTGCTCATATTTCTGTAGAAAACATAATTATTTTTCTTAAACGTTTCAGTGAAAAACATTTAAAAATAAACTTTATATAAAAACTGATAGTGTTTAGTAGTAAAACTGATAGTATTTAGTAGTAAAACTGGATGGTGAAACGAATTGCTGGAGAGCACAAAGTGTTACTCCAAACAAAACAAAATTATCTGGTATGAGTTACTAAATGGGCAAATAAATAACAATTTCCTAATTATTTTCACAACTTTTTACACTAATTTTCACAACATTTTGCTGTGCCTGCTATGAGGTTAGTTCAAGATAGATATTTTCATATATTTTCATACAATTAAGAAAGATTCAACTAATATTGCAGAACATTGGGCCTGAATGGCCGAGTGACTAGCGCTCTGGCGCTCGGTACCACAGGCTTCGGGTTCAAGTCCCGGCGGTGCCATGGATGTTTGTAGTGATTCGGAATCCACTTTAAACCATAGGTCCCGGTCTAACATGAGCGTTGAGGGGGTATTGTTACTCCGCGTCCGTAGCTTATCTTCAAGCTATACGCACCTCCTTGTTAGTGTTAAGGGAGTAACGTCGGTGCAGCGCTTACCTTAAGGCATCAAAGACAACTGTCTAAGTATTTGCCAGCTGCATTAGAACAAAAAAAAAAAAAAATGCAGAACATTTAATTTGAAACTAAAAAGCAAACCTGCGATATAAATTTATAATTAATGACATCTAAATGTTTACCCATTTCTTACTTTATGTAGGGAAATAATAAATTCTTATTTAGTCACAATGCACATATTGGTAAAGTGAAATCAATAAAAGTGAATTCAAAAAATAAAATTGAATAATCAATTTTGTATCCTATTTTTAATAATTTATAATCACAAGTGCAATGGAATTTAGCTTGGCAATGAAAAAAGAAGTGGTCTTGCAATGTTTTCTGTTATAAAGGGGAAAACAGTCACATGAAATAATATTGAGAGTCACCAACATGCAGCATTTATGATGAAAATTTAGCTTACTGTATCCAATCATTATCGCATGAAAAATATGCAAGCGATTAAGTTAGACGTATTGAAATACAATGATGTAACAAAGGAGAAAAATATTTTGAAGGAGTTTTAATTACATTAAAAATAATATAAATTTTAAAAACTAAAATTTTAAATCACATAATATCAAAAGAAAGATTAATATCGAAAAATTCCGCAATAACTATTAAATTTTTCTTTTTAAATAAGACTGCATACCCTATGTGTGACTAGCACCAATATAGATGAATTGATTCGTCCGTTTCTGTCTTTACAACGAATGCTTACTTTTCCACTGAATAGCTGGTAATTCAGTAAATTGTTCTTTTTCACTTATAATGATTAAGGGTGCGCAGAAGATCTACCTCCGCGTGGTGCACCTGGTAACACTTTTAAGTGGCTAAAAGATCTGCAACTTGGCATTATTGTTAGATTAAAGAACTCTGTGTTCAGCATGTTTTGTTGTATTTGTTGTATTATTTTGTTGTTGTTGTATGTTTTTTTTTTTTCGTCGTTCTTTTTTCCTGTAACTGTTCATGATTTGCCATTGGAAAAAAAAAAAACTTATAATGATTAATGATGTTTAGTTTAAATTTCCTAAATTAGAAACTATCAAAAAATTTGAAATTTGTTAATTTACTAAAAAATTTGAATCTTATAAAAAAGTTAATTAACTAATTATAATTACCAAAAATTAATTTAATAAAAAAATAATTTATTAGATTAAATAACTTAAAAATTATCTATTAATTTACTAAAAATGTGAAATTTATTAATGAAGTAAACTTCTTTAACCCTTATTTACTTTTATGTGGTTTTTTTTTTGAGCTACTTAAAGTAATTAACTGTGCAAAATATTTAAAATTTATATTCAATTGAAACTTTTATGGATAAATATTTAGTTTAATCGTTTGCAAATAGTTTAGAGAGAGTAGTTGAGTAGTTGCAAATAGTTGAGAAATTCGCACTTCACTCATTTAGTCATTCATTGATTTATATCACGTGATTGAATTCACAAAAACTAAGTTTGCATTTGCTACATCAATTTAGAAAAATTTCCATTTATTTAAAAAATTTATTAAAGAAACTATACTTTATTTTTTAACTATTACATGCAAAAAAAAAATTACTTTAAAATTCCCCTTACCTCTTCGTCACCCGCAGGTATAGCAGGAGTATTGCGGGCGACACACAATTCCTGAAATTGCGAAATCACACACACTATGCAATAGAGCTGCAAAATATAACGAGACCATGAATTAGACAAAAAGAAATTTAATTTGTATGTACACAAATCTATATATATGCTGGAAGGTTCACTTGAAAAGTTTTACTTGATTCCCTATTAATTTTTCACAAATTGTTAATTAATTAATTTAGCACTGGGTTATTAATTAAAAGCTTTTCCGAGATCAACCTATGTATAAACTATTTTATTCAAGGATATTTTCAAAATTTGAGATTACATTCACGGTGGAATATTAGAGTCTATCACAAATTTATAGATTTTAAAACTAATTTGCATCAGAACAGCTGAAAATTTTCTTGTTTCCTAAGTGGGCAAAAAAATGCATCCTGAATTTAGCATAGATAAACAAATCTAAAATTTGACAATATTTACTGAAAATTAAAAAACATTCCTTTGAAGAATTTGGAACTAATACAAATATTAAATGATTAATTATTTAATTAATTTCTATGTGGGGGCAATAGCTCAAAACATTTAAGTATCGTAGGATCTTGAATCTGTTTTAAATTCTGTTAGAAATTCTTGTCAATGCGTATGCAAATGGTCTAACAAAAAAGTTTTAATTGTGTGTTTTGTGTATTTTTATTTATTATATCAAAAGAAATAAATGCTTTAGTTTTACTCGTGAAGAAAAGAATTAAATATAATTTTAGATTCTGCATATTTACAATATCTGATTTTTTTAATTGACTAAAAAGTTCTTTTATTTTTATTTGTCTGAATGTAATTTTTATTTGTTATTACGTCTCACAGTTTAAGAGACATTGATGTCTAACGATAATTATTTTACACCACGGAGGTGATACATGAAACTGGAACGAGCCAGTAAAGCAAAAAAACAGAATAAACAAAGCAAAATAACATCAAATTAAAGTGCAATATCGCAAGAAATTAACGAATAGAACTGCAAAACGTAATCTAAGTCACATTTTAGAATCAAATTCCGAAATCTATGTGAGTAAGAAAGGGAGAGTGTTGAAAAGCACTGGAGCATGACGAGCTGTGATAACAAATTTCATCTACCTATCTTCAGATAAATAAAATTAAAATTTAAAAAAAAATACAACGCTTTAGTTGAGATTGTTTTGAGAAAGGACAGGAAATCGATGCAGTTCTGGCAGAAAGAAACACTGTTTTCAGAAAATTACCTTTCGGAACAGTAATTTGTCATTAAATACTCCTTAACTGGTCAGTGAAATCTAAACAAACAAATTCAACGCCTAGTTGAAGATTCTCACCAGAATAAAGGAACTCAAGCACGAAACTTCGTCAGTTCTTAAATTAATTTAAGATTTTTTTCTTAACAATCTTAATTTAAGATTTTGAAATAAAATTTTCTTAAATTATATGGCACAATATTACAAAATTTGCACTCGACATTAAAAATACATTAATTTCCGAGGGCCTGATGGTCGAGTGGCTAGCGCTCTGGCGCTCGATACCACAGGTTTCGGGTTAGAGTCCTGGCGGTGCCGTGGATGTTTTGAAGTAATTCGGAATCACTTTAAACCGTAGGTCCCGGTCTAACAGGATCGTAGAGCGTAGCGGAGGTATTGTTACTCCGCGTCTGCAGCTTATCTTCAAGCTACACACACCTTCTGGGTAGTGCTAACTGAGTAAAGTCGGTGCAGCGCTTGCCTTAAGGCATCAAAGACAACTGTCTAAGTGTTTGATAGATGCATTAGAGAGAAAAACCCCATTAATTTCCAAAAACTATGGAAAATTATTATTACATGGCAAAAAAAAAAAAAAAAGTATGTTTGCATAAAATTCAAAAAAAAAATAAATATAGCATTTCCAGTATGAATAGAAAAGAAAATATTTTTCGTTAAAATATTTTTTATTAAAGTTAATAAATATTTCCTGCATTTTATATGAATAAACGTAAAAATATCATGTATAGAAGACGAAACAGAAATGGAATCAGTGTAACAGAAATTTAATTCAGATATCCATAACTGTGTATAAATCTACTTAATTGAATTATCACAAGAAAGATCAGATTTTTCAAAGAAAACCCATTTTTAATCTAAATAAATTTCTCAAGAGGATTGGTAAAAAATAAAATACCTCTTCCCCTTGCTATTTTTTTATTTTTGTAAAAAATATTTTATCATTAGATTCATTGACATTTAAATGAAATGTATTCCCATTGCAGAAGATTCACATTAAAATAGCTTAGCTCTCATTTAAACAGAATTGTTTATCTTTGTAATTCTGAAAATAGATGTATCACGACAAAGGAGTATTCATGCCTATGCTGTAGAGGAATTCTAAATGAAATTATATGGTAGAAGGATATGTATAAGCAAATAGAAAAAGAAATATTATAACAACAATATGGCAAAGTGTAAAGCTACTAAGTAAATAGCTATTTTGAAATGAATAATCCCAAATAATATGCATTTGTTATTGAATTATCTATTGTACCGAATAAAAAATTTTAATAGGTGTTTCTTAGTTCTGATTAAATTTATTCAATTTCGAAATGAGGTGAATTTTTTAAATATATTTTTCTTCTTAGAATATTCTTTTACGGTTATCTGCAGATACTTATTTATATTATTTCCGCATTTGTTACTTTATTAATTATTTATATTATTATTACACTTAAATTATATTAATATTTTGCCAATATGTCCGCGTTACCACTTTTCCGACTTGTAAACTAGTGATAACACACGTGTGGGAGGTCGAGAGTTTGATTCTCACAGGTGGCAGGTGTTGCAGTCATTGATTTCAAAAGTGAAGAAACATAGTGGCAGCATGGGATTGTTTTTTGCATTGACAATCGAGTTGACTAACGAAAGTTTTCTTATTTTTCTCACATTGCATACGTAAATGCCGGGCTTTGTCCTGTAAAAGCCCTCTTCTATCTATCTGGGGCTATCGTGGAACATGACATCCCTAATGTACGAGAAAACTTCCTTTGCATTGCATAGAGATTTCATAAATATACTATTTCATAATTTGTTAATGTTTGATATTATTTTACTTATCGCGTATTCATACTTTTTGATAGTATTTTTCCACGTAAATCAAACTACCGCCTATTGTAAACATTAATGTTTACTGATAATGATTACAATATATATAGAATGCTACTGTATAAAATAGGGTAAAAGCAAACATTAATAACTCAGCATTTTTTATATAATCAGAACGGAATATTTTCTTACAACATTTGATTTTTGAAGTATTAATTTTTATCACGATCATCAAAATCTCATAGAAGCATACGCAATTAAAATGTGCCTCGTTCATAAACAATTAACTTTTTCAAAATAAAGTTGTATGGGTATTAGTTTTGGAATGTCATTTTATTAAACAATTTTTTTACTGAGTGTAAGTGATAGCTTTTATAATTGCCATCAAATTAGAGCTTGAACCATTATGTTTCTTTTCACTACATCTACCTCAAGAAAGACTTCGGTAAATGAACTATAAAATCCTTAAAAAGAAAAAAAAAAAGAAAGAACAACATGCAAAGTGGCTTATAAGAGTGCATATCTTCCGTATTTATTACTTTGTTATGTTGCATTACTTAATGTTTTTATGTTAAGCATTATTTTTCAGACAAAAATATTTCTAATACCAATATAGTTGGAAATAAAATATTAAAATAATAACATGCCATGACTGATTGAAAATCGCTTTGAATATACAAATAAATAAATGATGTAAAATTTATGAAACACACGTAGGGTTTTATTTATATCTTATACTGCAATTGCAAACCATTTCGAAAAATTTCTCAAAATTTTTTAACATTCTAAACTTCTGCATTGACATATATATTTCTTTTTACTAAAATCTTGATCAATTTTTATATGCTTTATTCTACAGACGCAATAAATAAGATATACAGACATTAAATAAATTATTTAATTTGACAAATTAGACGAGGGAAGTTAGTTATTTTAAAACACACATAAATATACCGTAACTTGTACGTCTATTGCTAACGTTAAAAACTACTTCTCGCAAAGTGTTACATTTAAAGTTTATGTTTAACGAACGCATATGCTGATATATACCTAATGTGAGCTATTTTGGAATATAACTACAGATAACGAAGTCTTAAATTGAATATGAAAAATATCAATTTTTTTTTAGATGTAAAATTCTATTCTGAAAAAAGTATGTTATATATAGTCCATTTTAAAAATATCATTTTCAAGAAGATTGCGTAGATGCTTCAAAAAAAAAAAAAAATTCAGAATTAGGGAAATATAAAAGTGCGAAGTTTTATTGTTTATTTTTCTTAATTCATTGTCTGGAAATAATGATTTTTAATTTGAAAGAAATGAGTTATATATATTCGTTATTTTATAAAAACAATATTATTTTTATAAAGATATCATTATTTTTAAAAGGTATTATTATTTTTATTTATTATTATAAATAAATATACTGAATTCGAATAATTTGAATATGCATTGAAAGGAAAGATTTCAAATTATTATCCATGAAATAAAAAAATGTAAAACCATTTACTATAAAAGCAATTCATAGAATCACAATTATCGATGGAAATTTTATATCGTATATTTAAGAAAGTTAAATCCAAATTTTAAATCAGTATTAGACTTCAAATAATAACAATTACCGTACTTTAAATTCTTCTTTTTCTTAATATATCTTTCAAAATATTCTTTTATACCATTTTGATTTTTCAAAAATTCTGAATTTCTCGAAATTTTCAATTTGCGTCAGAATCATATTTCACGAATTTATTCGCAAAATATACAACTACTATATACTATCAAAATCCATTTACACTCATGTCCATAAATTAAGGATAATTCAGAATCACACAGAAATTGAACTCTAAAAAAAAAAAATTTCAACTGTAGAATTATCACACACATCTTGAAGAATATGCAAATTACAGGAAACCACCAGATGGCGCGGATAGTACGTCACAATGACGAGAGTGTAAGAGAGGGGCATATAAGGAATAGTGACAAAGAAGTAAAATTGTTCACAAGCGCTTTAAAAGCCTTTCAGTGCAATAACCGCATAGTTATGGCACAAAGGAAGCATTTGAATGATTTTTTACGTGGCAGAATTATCGGACGACTGGAATGTGGGCGTACCCAGCTGAAAGTATCCGAGGAACTTGAATCGCCCAGAGTGTCATCTCCTGGCTTTGGCAACGATTCCAAGATGATGGTAATGTCAGTAGATGTTACAGCACAGGTCGCCCCCGAGTTACAACGCCGAATGAGGACCGGTATTTAGCAGTTACTGCCAAAAAAACAGAAGGACCACAGCATCAGACCTGTCTCGCTCTCTTCAGCTACCGGTACGGCAGTTTCAAGGCAGACAGTGTACATACGCTTAGGGCACATTGGTCTATATGCTCGTAGGCCTTTCAGATGTGTTCCACTTACCGCAACTCACTGTCGCCTGCGATTAACCTGGAGTAGAGAGCATGCATTGTGGACACCGCAACAGTGGTCTTGTGTGATGTTTTCCGACGAGTCCAGGTTTAATTTGCAGTCTGATTCTCGCCGGACTTTCATATGGAGAGCGCCAGGTACCCGTTACCACCAAGAAAACACCATTGAACGACACCGTTACGGTGGTGCAGGATGTTTCGTTTGGGGAGGAATTATTCTTGGTTTCAGAACTGACCTGCATGTTCAGAGTGTAACGATGACAGGCCACATCTATCGGGATGTCATTCTGGAACAACATGTACGTTTGTTTCCGAGGCGCCATGGGTGCTGAATTTCTGTTTATGGATGACAACGCCCGTCCTTGCAAACATTGTAGACGAATAACTTCAATTGGAGTATATCACCCGTATGGATTGGCCACCATACTCACCGGACTTAAACCAATAGAGCATGTGTGGGATATGCTTGGCCGACGAATTGCAGCCCGTCAACCCCCTCCCACCTGTCAACCGGAACTTCGGAGGGCATTGCTTGATGAGTGGTGTAATATTCCCCAAGATCAGATTGATAATTTGATACTCCAAATGCCTAGGCGTTGTAAGGCCTGTATTGCATCGTCCGGGAGACATACTCCATATTAACCATCATACTAACCATGTTATACTGTTTTTTGTAAATAGGTTCTTTTTAAAATTTGCTCCGGGGAGTAAAAATCGCAATTTTTATTAATTCTGTCAAACATATAGCATCTTTTTTTGCTTTTACCTTTTATTTAATAAATAGACTTTACAAATAAGTCAAATTTGTTTTGCTTCTGTCTCTTTCTTCGCCTGAACTTCATTATCCTTAATTTATGGACATGAGTGTATTTTCCCAGTTTTTATGAAAGATATCACTTAGGAAATATTTTCTCTTTTTGCCCTTTTCTAAAGCAGCTTTTATCTTAATATATAAGTTTAAGCATTAAAAATTTAGTAAGGACTGTAAATTTTGTATGGTAAAGAAATGCACTTTAGAAATGCATCAAAACTCTGAGCGCCGCGTATGAAGTTATATATCCCCATATTTTATTTAGACCCACTATAGACATTTTTTTGGAGTGAAAAATTGAAACATAATGAGTTATTATTATTATTGTGTTCACTATTATTCTTACATGTAAACATAGAAAATATAATAACAATGATACTAAACGCACATTATAAAGAAATATATGACATTAAAAATGAAATATAAAAAATATATAAATATCATGACGTCCCATGTAATGAGAAAGCTGACTTGCTAGCTAAACATGGCTGCAGTCTTCTAAAGCCTCGTTTTGATATACCCTACAGCCAGGTAGTTTCCACTATTGTGAATTTGATGGGGGAGACATACACGCAAAGCTCAGATGAACACTGCCAGGGGAAAGATCTAAGAAAGCCCGCTTAACAATCCGATCCCAGTGGACCAAACCACGCAAATTTTTGCTGCCAATTTTAGAATTGTCAGCGGGCATGACTATCTCCAAGAACATCTCCACAGAATTGGCGTAAAGATACTATGAACTTTACTCACCAGACAGTTTGGACTTTTATAGCCAACACTATTTTAGAAACTTTACCTATCGACAAATTTATTTCGAAGGTTAGTTTGTACTAGGCTGCTTGTAGGAAATTGGTTAATACGATTCAGTCCTCGACTTAATTTTTAAAAAAGTTTACATTATGGTGTTATATTCAAAGAAATAGTTATTCGTTTCTTTATAATTTTTTTATAAAATGTATCATATATTACTTTTCTATTTCGGTTAATTAAAATTTGATCAAGTAAATTAATATAAAACCGAATGAATAGAGAAATCTAAGTAAATTTAACAATAATTTTGAAAACATCTTTTATTCTAAATTCTTTATTAATATCATCTCTATGTAATTGTATAATTGTGGTTTTAATTATTATCATTTAATATTACTTAGTACGGAATTTATTACATTTGACTATTTTAAATCACATTTTTTATCGTTCGGGTTTTTAATTATAATTATCTGATGATGATAATATAGAATGTGTAATTTAAAAAATCATTTAATATTTTTAATTTTAATTTATAGCAAATACAAAAAGAGAAGCTTTGAAAATTCCAAAAGTGAAAATGGGTAAAAACATTTCGTGTAAAAATGTCTTTCATAAAATCGGATGAAGAATTTAAGCGAATCGCTTTAATTTCTATACAAAAAAAAAAAAAAACTAATTTTTATGTTAGTGTTCATAGAAATACTTGAAAATTTACATAATAAAAAAATTAAATTTATTAAAGAAGTAATAAGATAATTAATTTTAATGAAGTAATTATATTTGTTGAAAAAAATTAATTACTTTTTATCTGTCTTGTCAAATAATTTGTACTGACTATTATTTTTGTGTTTTTCACATTGTTTTGAAGATCAATTAATTTTTAAATACATATTAAAAAATATTTTTAACTTTATATGGAGAAAGTTTTTCATAAAACTTCGTTGGATGTTATCGATCGATCGAATAACCGATGTTCTTTTTTAATTAACTACTTTATCTAAGTTTTAAGAAAACACAAAAATACATTAAATAAAATTCTACACAAAATACATTAATTTTTTTGAAAGAATTTTAAATATTTAATAAATAATTTCTAAGATAGCATAAAGTGTTATTCAAATTAAAGAAATTGTTAGAAATAATAAATGCAAAACTCTTTTCACTAAATAACTGCCTTAATTTGCAAAGAAAAAGAATCTATAAATAGCTAAAATAATCGTTTTCTGAAAGTTGCCAACATGAAATATTTTGTAAGGGATGAGCTAAAAGTGACTTTTGGATAATTTTTATGTTCTGGGTATGCAAATGAGGACTTTGTGGAAGTAGGAAAAAAATAATTTATAACTGCTTTTAAAATATTGTCAAAAGAATTTTAGTGGAAATTCAATGGAAATGTGGAAAAAACACTCTTTATAATAAAGATTTTTAAATTTATGTTAATTTGTTATCAAAGAAAAACGAATTTTCAATTATAAAAATGACTACTTTGGAATATTTTTAAAATTTGAAAATTTATAAAAATAATCATGCATCACTTATGATATCTTTCGAATATTTTGTGGACTGCTTGTAAGAACAATTAATGGTTAATTTTAGAAAATTGTTTTCGGGAATACTTTTAAACCTGAAATATAATAAAACACACAAAAATAAATCAATTTTTTTTCCTTAATGAAATCCTAATTAAAAAACTGAACAAATAAATAACAGTCTTCGTGAATTTAATTTCTCATGCTAAAGAGTTTAGAACGATCTTCTAGTTTGTAAAAAATTTATGAACAAAAATAACTTATAATTAATGAAACTAATACAATTGAATGACTTAATTTATTTTTAATTAAAAAAATATAACGAATTATCTTTGCAGTGACTGAGTTTTATTTTTCATTTCTGTAAGTCTTATTTCCTTTTGCTAACAAAATAAAAAGAACGTGTTGTTTCATGATCTGCTTAATTAAATAAATTTTAAAAATGCACATTTTTCACCTTTACAATTGTAACTTCTCTTTTCATGAAAGCTAAAAAAAACAACCCTTATCTAAATAATAAATTTTTTTGTTAAATTTATAAATCGTGTTTGCAAGGTGTAAAGGAAAGGAGTTTTAAATAAAAAAAAAAAAAGCTTTAATAAGAAAACTAATTGTACCAGTTGCGCATGAACATAAAAGCATTGCTCTTGTATATGCACATTGCATATACACGCATTGCTCTTGCATTGTAGTGTTATTATTTGTTAGCAATATGGCAGGTTTAAGAATTGTGTAATATCCACAAGTGTGTACTTCACCTGTGTTTATTTAAGTAATAAACTGCGATACTACGATTAAGTTATCAGTTACTAGCGGCAACGTGCTGTGCTAGCAGCAGGAGAGCCGAATGAATCCGCATTTCTCTAGTCACTGCTTTCAGAAAGGAGAAGGCTAGATGACGATCGATGTGTTACAAAGCATGTAGCATCGATAGTCAAGCTGCTAGGTGTTAGTGTTTGGGTTTTCACCCATACGACACGCAAATGCAGTGACATTATCCCTAAAAGTCTTCCCAGGAGTCCCTGTCTTCCACCAACACCAGTCAGTGGGTTATTCGTGATCTAAATGAAGCCCACCTATGTTCCACCCTCAAGTTTCTAACTGGTAGGGGCTACATAACTCTAGGTACACGGGGAAAGCGCGGAGAAAAGAAAAGACTAGTTATTTACTGCTCAGCAAATGAAATATTTTTTTTACCTTTCAAATTTTTGTACGTTGTCATAAACTTAATATGTTTAATAAAGAAAACAATATTATACAATAAAAATTTAGCTTAAAAATAAATTTATTTGATAAGTTCATTTCCATTAAGAATTCATTATGCATTTTACTGTGTTTCAAAAACATGTTCTGACATGCGCTAAACACAGTAACATTGTTTGTTTACAGATAATGTGTTAAAATGTGCTTTCTTACTACAAAAGGGAACCAAATTCTAAAACACTTATTAAATAAACGTGATTGTCACGCCTGAAATTATTTAGCTACTTTTTAATTTATAATATTATTTATTTTTAATTCTATTTTTATTATATATCTTTCGGTTACTTTTAGAAACAGTTTTTTTATACATGAAAAAAAATCCAATGTTCCTCTGATCATAACTGCACAAACCGAAATTTTTTCCGAGCATTAATTCTCTTATTATGCATTTTTGAAGTTTGCACGATTGGTTGACGCACTCTGTATTTATTAGATATGTATTAGAATAATTGGAAGCTTTGTATTTAGACGTATTGATTTTCACTTCAAAGGCAAATACAATTTAAAAGCCCAAAAAAAAGTACATTTATAATAATTATTCAATTAAATTAGTCATGATTACAAATACCATAATTTAAATAATATAAAAACTATGAATTAAATTCAGAACTATTTTTAACAAGGAATAATCAAATTATATAGAAGATTACTCAATAAATCAAATCAAACAACTTGTTTAAAATTATAATGAAATAAAAGAAATAACAGAAAAATAGTAAAGACACAAACATTTGTATAGAAACCAATAAAATAATGCTATACTATTTCACCAACTTACGTTTAAAACACAAACCACAAAGTCCGTAGCCATCAGAGTCTTAAAAAATGAACCCCGGTCATTCTGAAAAAAGAAATAGACATTTTAAATATCGGTTTAAAATGTTTACAGGTGTTCCATGTCACGCGAGATTTCAAAACGACACTTCATTACTACAAACTTTCAGGGATTTGTTACTCAAGAAATCCTTAGCGACATCGATATTTCATTTTTTTGTACTTCAAACCATCGATATTTCATTTTTGTAATTGCTTGAATTCATCAAGAGGGATTTTTTTCAAGCTATTTAATTCATGTACTCAATAATTCCAGTTTAAAATTAATGCTTTTCTCTTTCTTATGAATAAAGTCTAACTTGTTAATGTTGTTTCTTATCCTACTTGGTAGACATCTAGACCAAGCCCATGAACCCGTGTGAAGGAAAATGGGGCAGCTTCTGTTGTGATGAAGCACCCGTAGGTAGAAGTCTGACTTGGTTCCTTGAAGCTAGTTTCTTATTTTTTTTTACGGGTTATGGTTGTCAGCCCTACACCGAACAGTCATATTAGACCGGGACCTACGGGCGGGTTAAAGTGG
The DNA here is from genome assembly GCA_021605095.1 of Caerostris extrusa. Classification (NCBI taxonomy): domain Eukaryota; kingdom Metazoa; phylum Arthropoda; class Arachnida; order Araneae; family Araneidae; genus Caerostris; species Caerostris extrusa. The sequence continues at coordinate 29,788 of BPLR01014075.1, forward strand.
ATTCCGAACCACTAAAATATTTATGACACTATCTGGGCTTGAACCCGAAACCTGTAGCACCGAGCGCCAGTGACTCGGCCATTCAGACCCTAACTAACTCGTTTTTTTAGTACAATTATTATCTCTAATCAAGCTACTCTTTTTTTTTTTTTTTTAAGTATCAGATTAGATAAAATTCATATATAATCGGATTCATATATAAAATGAACTCATGAAATAATTAATAGATGATACAAAATAATAAATGAATATTTGAATAATTAATACAGAAATAAATTATATAAATCAATCAATAATAATATAATGATAAAATAATAAATGATGTATATAAAAGAAATGATAAATATAAAATAATATTAAAATAAATGACTTTTTTATTTCTTGACATGTCTTCGAAATAAAATTAGATATGACAAGTAATATTAGTGGCTTAATTTTTCTTTTTTAGAGTAAAAAATACCATTATTTGAGAAAATATATGCAACATATTTTAACGTACATAAATTAAATATAGAAAACTTGTAGTTTTCTAGTCAGGAGAGCCTTCAACGCTAATTTTATAATTAATAATCAAAACTATTAAAATGGTATTGCAGTTTTTGAGCTTTACTATACTGCAATACCTATATCCTTAGAAATTTTTTGTTAAAAACATTTTATTTACATTATTTTTAGTGAAACAAATTTAATTTAATTTATACTATTAAATTATTTTAAGTGATTTTATATTTTATAGAAGAATTTAAAAACTCTAGTTCGTTTTTTTGTGTGTGTGTGTTACTTACACAAATTATAGACATTTAAAGAAGCAGGACTAAAATATTTCATAAAAACCAATTAAATTAAATTCACACCAAATGCATGATCAAGGATTGAGGTCTAGCGATCCATTTCGGAAATTTTTGATAAAAGGTATTAAAAAATCCATTTATGAAACATTTTAGAAAGATTTTTAAATTTATTTAAAATATTCCAAATGTGATGTGTCCTCATACTAATTTTTGCAACGTTTATAGGAAGCGATATCCAAGAATAGGAAGCGAAAAAATATTCATTTTACCTGTTTTATTGAATCTATATTTTTAAAATATTTCAGTAAAGATAATGTTATTATCACTGCATAAGATATAAAAGAAATGAATATGAAACCATAAAAACGTAAAAATAATTTAAGAAAAATGTATCTAAAGGTTGTGAAAAACTGCACACTAAAATACTGCACACTTTCTATCATTTAAAGAAATTGCTAAACTATATTTTGAAATAATTCCTAATATTTCAAAAGTCAATTTAAAAAAAAAAAAAAAATATTTTACATTCTAAAAACGGTCTAGGGATAGCTTACACAACAAGATTGTGAGAGGCTTCAGATTCGAATCCGCTGTCCTTTGCAGTTACCAATTTGAAAAACGAGAAGTTTCAATGGCGATTCGACTACAAATGTAAGCTTATATGAACAAGTAGGCTGCTTGGTAGGTGTTTTCTGGGTTTTCACCCATATGATAAGCGAACTCGGGGCAATATAAGTTCTGTCGTTAAGATACAGGGGTGAGATATAAAGTAAAATTTATTTGAGAATGATATAAACCAAGCCAGAAAGTTTGAATAATGAAAATTTTGAAAGCTAGTCAACAAGTAAACAAAACTCATTTTCTACTGCTTTTTCTACGAAGCAAGAAAATCGCGACTTACATGAGTTTTAGTCTCAGGTACTGGGGATTGTATCAATACTTTTAAGGGGCCCTTGGGGGCGTGGGGGTTAAGCGCAAGGGTCCTGGGATCCTTAAAGGAGATTATTATTATTTTGTTTTATAGAGTAAATTAAACACTAATTAGTGTTCAGTGGTAATAAAAATCATTGAAATCATTGTTTAATACGCTTATTTAAGAACATATTATAAATTACAGTGATATTATTTATATATGGGGACACCAAATGAAGTGACATACTCTGACGCAATTGCTTAATCTGATTATAATTTTTATATTATGATTGTAATTAGCAGAATTCTAGTTTTCTCTATACTCTTCTAACGAATCGAGTTGTGGTAGCTTTAAAAGGATTCGAAACAAATTATTTCCAAAAGTTAGGATTTTTGATGTCTGAACAATGGAGAAGAAATCGAAATCTATGATTGATGTTTTCTCATGTACCTTCCCAAAATTCGTTCTCGTTCTAGATAAAATAAAAAAAGTATTTGAATTGATAATTTTAAATAATGAAATTTGAGATGCCTTGCATTTTTGTAAGGGATTTTTTTCTTGTAGAAGTAACGACAAAGAAACATATGCTTTAAATGGAACACATTTTTCAATGACTGTTTTTAAAATAAGTGATTTACTTCGTAACTTTGCATTATTCATTAAAAAATATATTCTTTAAAAGGGTCGTGCTTTCATTTTACAAGTAAAAGGTCCTAGGAATAAAATATGTTAAGAATCCCTATTCTGTCAACATGCATTGCTATAAATAAGTACTTCTATGAAAGTTTCCTTTTAACCTTCAATAGAAGGTTAAAAGGAAAGTAGTAGTAGATACATAGTAGTACATACATATATATAGACTTATATTATAATTTGCTTCGATAAAAATTAAACGAAGGCGTTTCGCATGGAAATAAAAATATCCTGAATGTTGTACTCAATTTTTTTTTTTTTAATTTCTTTTCTATAAATACGTGATCAAAATATTTTTTTGTTTTTCATTTTCATTTTTTTTTTTTTTCAGAACAAAAAAATTGAGAAAAAATAAATATTATATGTTTTTTTTTTAGAAAAGAAAAATATTATATGTTTTTTCAAGTAATAAACACATATTTTTTTTTAAAAAATACTATATAATTTATATTTGATTATAATTTTTTTTTTCTAAAGATGATGAGCATTTTGATCTGGTAATTTATTTTTATTCGTAAATACAAATGGTTTATTATAATTAGAATCAATTTCTTGTGAAACTATATGTGTCTATTAATAACGTTACTACAAAAAAAAATCTACTCAAGAATTATTTGTCATTGATTTTTTCAACCGTTTATTATACTCGTTGTTACTTCTACTCAACATATTCTTCACTGCTTTTGATGGAATCTGTTTTGTTCTGTCTCTTAACTTCATTTTAACGAAACTATAGAAATACTCACTCACCTGGTTTCCAATGAAGTCTTCCTTTGAAGAATCAAAGTGATATTTGGATTCTCGTTCACATAATTAATTTGGTCGTTTTGTAGAGTTACGAATTACATCTATGGTAATTTGGGTATATTGTGAGCCTTCTAAATCGCATTATGGCATAATGTGGGTATCTAAAGATTGTTTGATTACGAACTTAAATATCTGGCAAATGTCATTCCCTTTAACAATTAAAATCCCTTTTAAACAAAGAGGCTCTAAAAACTGTAAAATAATTTATAGTGTCTTTAAAATATTTTGGTTTTGTTACTAATAGAGGTATTTGTAATTGTTCAGATTTAAAGTTCAGATAATCATAGAAACGAAATAAATTAACTTTTCTAATAAACTTTTAAATAAACTCAGTATATTTTATAAATTATGATAGATTGCTTAAAATTTTTAATGGAACTATCTTCAAGATCTAGAATTATCTATCTTAAGCGAACTTTTAATTAAACTAACTTAGCGAATGATCAAAAATATTATTTAAAAAAAAAAAAATTTTCAAAATGTTCTCAATATGCGCGGTGTAATTGTAGAAGCAATTTGACTTATTAGTAAAATAGTATTTTAATGTATTCATAATAGTTTTCATAATTAAAGCAAATTTACATTAATATAGTTTTTAAAAAGAAAAATGGTCTACGTGAATAAAAAAAGTATTGACCATTTGTGAACAATGCTTTAAAACATACACACCCAAACAAAATTAAACAGAAGTGAAGGAAAATACTCCATTACTAATGGATTATTTTCAATTATAATTGAGTATTTTCCACAAATTAACTCCATTTACTAATATATGACATTTATTATTTTAAATAAACTTTTAATTGTTTTAAAGAAGTACGGAAATAACTTTTTACATTTTTTCGACTTTTAAGGTTTGGTTTTCAGGCTCAGAAACAATTAATAAAATTTTGTACATCCACCTTTCCAAACATAAATAAAACAATCTACAACGAAATCCATCTGTGAAAGGTGGAGCCTATACATGTTTTGAATTCTATAAAAGTCAAACTGAACGGTAAATTTCCTATCTACAACATAAAAACCGACCGCTCAAAAGGTATAGAGTAATTTCGTGGCTCATATAAAACCAAGTTGGAAGGCAAGCTGCACATTCGACTACCCGGAAGTTATATCGTGTTTTGGAGGTAAGATTTGTCAAAATTATATTACAGTCGTATCTTTTACCTTTTAAAAGATATTTTATTTATAATTTTTTTTTGTAATAAAAAATATGTAGCCGCGAAGTATATATTGATGTTTTAATATAACTTTTACTTTTACTTTAATAGGCTTTTAAATAGCGTTTATGAATTATGATAGATTGTTTGAAATTTTTAATTTAATATTGGTTTAAAATTTTAATAAAAAGCAATGACTAAAGTAGTTTTAATTTTAGTGTGGTATACTGAAAATATAATACGAATATTGTTTGAAGGATTTATTTTTAAATAACGTAAATTTATTTTGCGTTGTTGACATTGGATTTCTCATGTACTAATACTGAGTGAAATGGCAAACGATATTTGATACTATTTTAAGCTATGATATTTGATAATTGATTCCACATTAATTGTTTTTATGTTTTTTAAAAAGCTATTATATTTCAACTTTTCAAGAGTGAATGTCTAAAATTCAAAGAAAGTGTTTTTATTTCAAGTATGAGAAAAATAATTCAAAAATAATAAATTTGTCTCTTCAGAAATTTGACATGTTGCAACAGAATTTTGATTTTAATTTGTTATTAAAATTCATGAAGCATTTAGTTTTAAACTTTATCGTCTGAAAAAATAAAAAAAAAAATTTGGAGATACAAAGGAGCTAAAATCTATGAATATCAATCATAGAGAGAGAGTTGGATTTTTTTTTTTCATTGAAGCATGTACTACATATTTATGAAATAAATTGGCATTGCATTTACACTAATTAAAGTTTCTTTAATTTCAATAATCCGCATGGCTCATTGTTATGAACGTGCCCAGTTTTTTTCTAAATAAATTACCTTTTAATTTAGTGCGTAACCAAATATATGAAGAAATTAATACAGTTATTTTAATCAAAGTAAAATTTTTGCTTACAAAATGAAAATTTAACAAACCAGCATTGATGACATTATTTCATTTGTAGTTAATTTTATTGTACATATATATTGTTCATTTATACATATTTATATACTTATTTATATTTATATTTCATTGATACTTATTTATTATATTACACGCTTGATACCTTAACTTATTATTTTAAATAGTTAATTATTTGTCCAGTTTAGCTTAATCGATGTTATAGAATTCTTTTTATTTTATTTCCTTCTTGGTCTAAATCACAAGTCCTTTTGAATAAAACTATGTGAAATTATCTTATTAGAAACCTTATTAGGAGACGTGTTTTTTTTTAAATACCACTGAAAGTTGTGTAAGAAATTGTTCTTCTAATTTTAACATCTGTAAAATACATTTGTTATCATTAGTCTGCAGAATGATGCTAAGAAACTCATCATTTCATTGGATAATGCTGAAGTAAATTAGTTTTATATTTTTAAAAAGTAAAACGAAATTATTTTAAGTTTTGTATGAAATCATTTCATTTTCAGAAGACAATGTTCTTTCTAGGTTTGTCCAGTATTCTTGAATCTGAAAATTCTTAATCTTCGATTTTGTAAGTGGGTGGAACTTTTTGTTTATCTTGAGTAGGCAACTACAACGCTTTTCCTCTAAGCATTACTTTCATAATACTTTGTTACAGAATTCTAGAGTATATAGAAATTTAAAAGAAATTTCAGTAAGAAATGAATTGTTATATCACTTTTAGGCTGCACTATATTTTTAATTAGGATAACTATAATTTTAGCATTGTTATCATGCAGAATCCGAAAAATATTTTTCAATAGAAATCTTCCAATAAATTACTTATTTGAATTTTAGTTTCAATTATTATCAAGTATTTTTTTTTATTCCAAGAAAGAAAATTTAAAAGGTTTTATTTTTCCTTTTTTCCTTTTTTTAATAGAAGCAAGTGCTTCCCTTTCGGAAAATCAAAGAGAACAGTTGGATGATTTTTAAGCTACCCTTTTAACTCGACTTGTATATAGATCTCCTACTCAGGATATTTCGAAATCCTTCTATGGCCTACTTGACACTTTTTCCATCAAAAAAAAAACCTAAGAAACATAAAAATTTAAGCCCAAATAATCTGTATTAAGTAAAAGATTTAGAAGTTCTCCGAAGGAAAGATTTCAAACTCAAAATCCTCAACAGGCTTCATATGTTTAGCCAAAGAGTAGAACAATAATACAAGGCCAAGTGGAAGAGGAAAAATAAAATTCTAGCACTCAAAAAGATAGAAGATTGAAGTAGACGCTGTATAGATAGTTTTATTTTTATTTTTATCCCTTTTATTATTATTTTTTTAAACTAAAAGCTTTTAAATTTTCTTTACTTTAAGCTCTGTTACATTAAGTTTGTTTTTAGCAAAGCTTTTAATTTGTATTTTTTCCCATGTAACAAATACTTTTTGTAACACTGTTTGTTATTAAGGTTTCTAAAAAAAAAAAAAGGGACTTAAACATCAAAATTTACTTGAATAAAAATGTACTGCTAAGGATATTTTTTACTAGAAATCAATAGAAAAAAATTTTGAATTTTCAACAACTAAATTTTTTTTTCCCACTCACAATGAAATTCGATTTTTCAGGGAACATAAATTGTCCATAAATGCTAATGTAAATTTTTTTTTTTTTAATTATTGGTGTAACAATATTTAAAACACAAGAAGTCATGGAAAACTCATATTCTCAGCTATGTGAAATGAAATGTCTAATTTAGAAAATGCATTCAATTCTGTTAAAATGATATTTATTCTGTATTTTTGGGATATTTTAAATTATTTCAATGAAAGATAAGAGATTTTAACTGTTTTTTTTAAAAATATGAATAAAATATTTATGCTTTAATTTTCAAAGTTACTAGACATTTAAACTACTAATTATCAATATTATCAAAACGTTACATGTTAAAGTGGAAATAAGATTCTACAGTAAAATTATTTGACAATGTAAAGGTTTTCTACATAAATATCTCTTTTAAATGACTTTCTGTGAGACTAGAATAATATACTAACACTGAATCATTAAGTTTTAAAAATCATTAAAAATTATGTTATGAAGTGTATATGCAACCCAGTTATTGCAAACTTATGGCAAACTTATTGAACATGGCATTACTTATATATTGAAATCTATCCCAAGAGACAAATAACAGCTTTTTAGATTCTTTTGCTGTCTAGATTCTAAACATAATTGCTGTCTAAATTCTAAAAGCACAAAAACTGTTCTATGTACTATAAGCCAGTAAACATTTATTTTCAGATTTATAAAACAGACACTTTCATAAGCAAAACACTACATCCAAAATTAATAACTGTGGAATAACTCTTTACTCAAAAAACCTATGCGTCATCAAAATAAATAAATAAATAAAAATAACCGTGCCCTCACACAAGAGAAATCAACCTTACACCAAATAATCAAAATTTCTATTCAATTGGGTTAAATTATTCATTATTGATAACGAAAAACATTACATAATTCATACGCCATACTTAAATTCATTACATTGATAACGTAAAATTTTTAACGGTACCTAAATTACTTAAAAAAAATTACATAAGTTTATTCATAAACGCCATACTTAAATTACCCATCAAAAATTACCCACAAAATTGTACATGGTAGAAAGTTTATCAGTAAACATTTTTTAACGGTACCTAAATTACCCTAAAAAAATATAAAAAGTTTATTTTAAACATTTTTAACAGTACTTAAATTATCTAGAAAGTTTATCACAGTAAACATTTTAACAGATTTCTTGTAATATTCATTAAACTGAATTTTATCCATTTCAAAAAAATTTTTATACCCGAAGTCAAACTCAGTTATCCTGTTTTCCCTTAATTCATCCCCTCTCTATTCCTTCCTCTTTCAACAGACAACTCAATCGAATCAAAATCCACCAAACTTCCAAAACAGAAGTTAAAGATCTTCAAAACTGAAAACACCAATAAAAGGAAGATAAAATATACTGTAACGTTATAAAAAAAATAAGTATTTTAGAATCAAGAAAAATTTTTCTTAAAATATTCTGTCAGCCAATATTCTAAGAACAAAGGCAGATACAATGATTCCATTACAAAGGCAATTAAATAAAGAAACATTCTATTTACTTTCAATTTTCCAACTCAAAATTATTTACAGAAAAATATTAGTTTTTGAATATAATTCTGCAAAGTAGTCTTGTAATATATGAGAAAAAAATATAATAGTGTAATGCAATGTAAAAAAAATAACCCTGAGAATTTTATGCATTCAGCTGGGATGTCAGATATTTGCAATGGCAAACCAAAAAAGAAAAAGGATAATTGCTAGAATTTCAAAGGTAATGAAAAATAGTAAACAAACACTGATGCAAAAATCCATTAGCTTGTTTTCCCAGAATAAAGAATTTGTTTTTTATTGGGGATCTTATATTTACAGAATAACCTCCTTCCTCCATCAATTTTTCCATCTAGTTTCAAGATAAGTGTTCCCATTGATGCAAATGGATGTTATTACAGCTAAGCTGTATGTCATTTCAAACACAATATTTTTCGACCCACTGTAAACTCGTTGTATTTTCTTATCTTTAGAGGAATATTATACTGTTAGGGCGGGATTATATGTTGCACATGAAGGCTTACGTATGAACTATTGAATGATAGAATGGCAAAACAAATATTTCTTTTAAAAGGGTTTCTACATTTAATTTATTTTGAAAAGAATTCCGTAACGTTAGATATTTTTATTAGAAGAATGGCATACATGTCAGTATGATGCATCTCCTTTTGATTTTTTACTAACACATGTTGGTTTTACATAACAATATTTATTTATTTAGAGTTTTTAAGATTTAGTTACTTCTGATAAATATTTCAAATTAATTGTCGGCAAACAAAATCATTTCAAAATTTATCGCGGTTCTTGGATCATAATCTTATTAAACAATTAAAATTTATATTCATATGAATGTATTTCTACCGATAGAATATGCTAAATAGAAAAAATGGATATGTTCTACAAACGCTACTATTAATCTCTGCAAATTTACTATTTTAAAGAATGTCAAAATGTTTCAAAATGTATTTCAAAGTTGCTTGTATTATATAAAAAAATATGAATATTTATATAAACTGAAACAAAAAAAAGTTTTTTTATTGAAATACAAAAGGCAATTCGAAAAAGGTATCTTAAGGTCATTAAATCTAAAAATATTAAAATTAAGAATTTATAAGGTATACAAAAAAAAAGAACTAAAAATGTAGCATAAACTGCTATTGTTATGTAACTACCACTTTACTTAAAAAAATTAAAAAACAATTTTGCAGTTATAATAAGTCAAATGAAAAAATATTAATTTTTCAAATCACAAAATGTCCGAAAACGAATCTTCAGTCCAAAACGATTACTTTCCCAACACAAGAAATTTTATATTTTATGTAAAGGCGCAAATTTTCTACACATAGATTGGTTTCATAACATTTTTCCACTGATACTAACATTTATGAAAATAACTCAAAAGTAGAGGATTAAAATCTATAAAATTGTCTAAAAAGAGCTTGTTATAAAAAATGAGAGACTAAATATATCTCTTTTTCTTGTTTGCAAAGAAATTTCAATATGCCATGAATTTCCTCTTTATAGAATATAGAGGAATTATATTCTATTATATTGGTTTCCTATATATAAAAATTGTTCCTATAATATTGTTTTTTCGCAGCGTCAGTCTTAAATAGATAAACATTGTAATGCCTGTTTTAAGTAAGTAGTCTGATAGTTTTAAGAAATTATTGAAAATATGGATAGGTATTATTTATCACAGGTATCGAATAAAAATATACGTAGTGACAAGTTACTTCATCCAAAAAAGAATAATCATTCTTATCATCACAGCATATGATTCCTTCCAATCTGTCAAACTGAACCTCAACCACAGACTGTTTTACAAGAACAACCTCTTCACAATGCGACATCATTTATTGAATGATTTCTTTCCGTTACAATAAATACAAAAATCATCGTTACAAGGCCATCACATTGAATGTTACAAATAATCAATCATAACAAAAACGTTCCCCTAACATTTTACTCTTTCTTCGGTGTGGGTGGGAAATTTCCAATCTCTGCAAGATGTGTGAAATTCTTCTCTTCTGTGGACAATCACTCAAGAGACATTAATTAAATTTCCTCTTTCCGTAAACAGGAAACTGCCAAACTTATGGGTGCTGTTCATTTGTTTACCAAAAATAGGGACCGAAGGTGTTACGCAGTAGAAGGGCAATGACCCGAAAAATGGACAAAATAAAAATACCGTATGTTTACCTGTGTGGAATATTGGGAAGAAATGAAACTAGAAACAAATTATCTTTTTTCATCAATTGGATTGGTGGAAAGATTGTCTTAGAATTGCTTTTTAGTGATTTAATAATGAAGGAAAAAGAAGATGGTAAAAAATCTTTAATGATTATTAAAATTAGACCATGGTAATTAACAAAATAAAAAAAAGATTAATTGAATTTCAATTATGTTGATAATCCGGAATTTACACAAGTTGACAGGTTGTTATGAGAAAATTGCCCATATAATTAAAAGTATTAGTTATATGAACCAATTTGAAAATAACAGTTATTTTGAATGCTACAATAATTGAATTTGATTAATATCAATTTCCTATTCATCAGGTTAAGGGTTATTTTGAGTAATTCTTTTTATAAATAAAAATAAATTTTATAATTAAAATGTAACTAATATTTCAAGCAGCAGCTATTTCTCACTTTATTTTATAATTTGTCTTCTACATGAAATAATTTAGAACTCAAGTTCACATTTGCGACACTTAATAAATGTTCAAAAGCCATTTGAGCTTTAGAATACATTTTTTCTTGATGAGTTCAATTTTAAATTACACTTATCAATCTTTTTTAAAATTAGAGCATTTTTCAAATGAATTTTGAAATATCCAAAACGTATTTTAATAAATGTACTAATACATAAATAAAATTTAATTATAATTTTTCAAATTCAATTTTAATTTTTCAAATGATTTGTTCTAATAGTGCCAGCTATGTAAACACATAAAATTCAAATGCTAATCATTACCACTTTCAATTCAAATCTTTCAAAGTGCAATCAATGCTAATAGATTTATAATTAATTACTGAAAGTGAAAGATTTTAATTACTGAAAAATGTAATTAATTTTCCTATAGCAATTAAAACTCTCTGAAAATCACAATGAATTTTACATTCTTTCTGCTTTAATTTTTAAAAAAATAATTTAAATTATAAAAAAGGCATGTTTAACTAATCTAATTATTAAATTTTATTTATTAATTTTCGTTGCTTCAGTAATTGCGGAATATATTTTTTGACGATTTAGCAAAATTCGTTTAATTCGTTAATATTCGCTAAATGAAGCCTTATTTTTTAATTTTATAAAAAAATAAAATTTTTTAATTAGCATTTTCTCTATAATATTTATTTTATGTAATAAAAGTAATTATTTTGGTTGGATGGTGTAACTTTATTTTTTTGTTTTAGTTTTCATATGGTGAATAATTAAGAGTTATGAATATAAATGCACTCGTATATTATAATTAAACGGAAGCCATATAGTTGGTAAATTCCGAATTTTATAAATGGAACCTTACATCATAGGGGGTAATTACATATTTCGAATTACTTCTGAGGTTTCTAAGATTACTCAAACATGAGTTTACGTCCTTCATGAAATACAAGAAAATAAAAATTATTAAAATATAATTATTTATTCTTTTAATTATCACCTTTTTTTTTCATTAATTAGATAAAAACTGGATAACTGCGAAGAAACACTGGCAATATTCCTTTAAAGTTTGAAGAAAAATATTATTTTTCATTGCAAATTTATGTCTTTTATAAAGTTAAGAATATTAACAATAAATTAAATTTGTAAAAGTTAGATCAATATATATAAAAACTAGTCTAGAATGAATGTTTCATAATCAAGAAATTTTTTATTAGAAAGCTTTTTTTTTTATTGTTGACCATAGGAGGACCTCGTGTATGCCATGAATAGCCCACCGATGGGTAAGGAGGGGAAACCGTTGCCTTCCAGAAGCACTTCAAGTAATAACTTCTTCGCATTGATGTTTATACCGGAGAAGACCTGCAAAACTGCCACCAGGCAAACTGGTAATAGATGCGAGACGCTTTACACTAATTGCCATCAAATCTTTTGTTTCTGACAGGAGTGACTACAACTGACTCCTCTGAACTCTCCTGCAAGCTAGTACATCACCATCAAGCCACAAGTTGGAAAAGCGTGACAAATAAACAAAACGCTTTCCTATCATTTTAAAACAATTAAAGTAATTATCATAAGTATGAAACACTTATAGAGAGATCCAGTTCTATTTCAAAATCATAAGTTATCAACCATTATCTTCAATGCTATTTTAAATCAATAGTCTTTTCATTTAGTCCTTTAGTTCGTGTACTTATGGGCAAATTTATCCATAATAATTTATATAATAGCATTTTATTTGTACATTTCTCACAAATTCGTAATAAAGGGGAGATCCTAGAGTACTTTTGTGACGACCAAGAGTTTGCCTTAATTCAATATATTATAGTTAAACTATTTGCAATTGGTTGATCTTAAAATTTAGTCAAAGCAATAAATGAGAAAAGGAATGAATTGCCAACCAAACGGCTTACTTGGCACAGACGAATTAATAATTAGTCCTTAAGTGTTGATAATACTTAATATTCAACAGTCAAATGCACCAATTAGTTAACGGAATTTAAAGAGGTAGTAAATTTGGATGCAAATTTAACGGCATAGAAACTTTCGAAAACTGTTTAGTTGAACTGATTAGAATACACATGCCTCAAAGAGCGTAAAGCATTTACAGCGTATCACTGTTTTGATGGCGATAAACGATGGAACTAAGGGCACTTGTAAAGTGGAAATTAAATTATTTTAATGGATAATAAATTGTGTGTTACTTTGAAGCATAACGAAAACATACTTAATTAAATATAATGAAGTTTGCTGCAGACTTCAATTATAATTTGGCTTTATCATTTTAATTTTTTTATTTTCAATTTAAAGAATATTTTAATGTATAATATGTATTCTAATGTATATATGAAGGCCTTTTCTCTGACAGTACTTATATTTTCTTCTAAAAATTTTTATTACTTGGCCACTCTATTGAAAATTATGATAGCAGACACTAGTATACTACTGTGTTCACCAAGTAAGAAAAATTTTTAATTTAACTTATGGAATTTCAATTTTTTTTTTTTTTTAGATTGCTGGCGTTATCCTTGACATCTGTGGGAAATTTGACGCCAAAATATTCATTAGTGTTTCAGTTACGCTTGACTTTGTGAGACGTTAAAACGGATTCCTGCGATTTTTGAAATGTCTGAATTAATTGAGCAAAGAACTTGCATTAAACTTTGTTTGCGGAAACGTATAGAATGTTGCAGAATTCATTCGGTGAGCATTCCTATATCGGAAAGAAATGTTTAGAAGGGGTATAAACAGTTCAAAGAAGGCAGAGAACGCGTTGAAGACGAAGAGCCCTCTGGTCAACCATCAACCTGAAACGACGAAGCACACGTCCAAAAAATTAAGATTTCGTGCTTGCAAACCGTCGATTTACTATTAGAGACCTTGTTGCTGATGTTGGAATTTCAAAAGGATCGGTCAATTCCATTTTGGGCTCAAACGCTTCAAATCTTGATTGGTACCGAAAACATTGAAAGCACCAACTCACACTGCATTAATTATTCGTGACTTTAATGAAACCCATATCGTTCCACAACCACCGTATTCACACTACACTGGCTATTCCCTAAACTCAAAAGACCACTCTGGGGGCACCCTTTTGAGTCGATTGAAGAGATTCAACGTGAATCGCAACGCGCTTTGAAGGCCATACCGTCAAATGACTTTTTAGCATGCATTAAGGGTTGGAAAAACGTTGGCATATGTGCATTGTGTCCGGAGGGGATTACTTTGAAGGCGATGAAATAAATTTGGAAGAATAAATATATAGTTTCTGAAAAAAAAAATATTTGGTCTTACTTTTTTTGGCACAGTAGTAATTTATCTCACCTTAAAACATATGGTTGCTTTAGTTCACTTTGTGGTAGAAAATGATAATTAATTTTCGGTAAGATATTACCAACATTTCAATTTGTTTCTTCGAAATAAATAGAATATTTTGGGTATTTACTTTTACCATGTTTTCAGAGTTCAGGCTTTACTGGTCTTTTGGATTGAATATTATAGTTTGATTAAGTATAAAATATCTACATTTTTATTGATATTCATTTGAATCTAAAATTCTCTTACATTTTTTCTGTCAAATTTCGTTCTAATTTGTGTGAATATAATAGAAATGTTTCTAAATGTGTATAATATCGCCCTTACTTCTTTTTCAATAAATAATGAATTTAAAGTGACGAATTTTCCATTGTTCACAAACTTCAATTCTAAAACTTTTTTAAGCAACGAAAAGAAATTATTTTTATGTATTAATCACAACAATTATATGTTGATGTATGCTTTTATAGAGAATCAAGTTATTATAATTAATAAAATACAACTATCTTTTAAGCAATTTTATGTTCTTTTATGCAATGGATAAGACAGATTTCTTTTTTTATTTTCTATTGTAAAACAAGACATTAATTAAATGAAGGATCTTAATTATTTAATCAGGAGATAAAATGATTCTGAAGATCGACGATATGTAACGGACTCTACATTATAAACTTCTTAATATTCGGTAATTATGCGGAGAAGTTTACATTAGTTTGCACATCCATTTTAAAGCAAGTGTTTCACCATTTATAATCCTTCAGAGTAAATTATTCATGTTATCTCAGAATATATTGGAGAACGCCAATTATTTCAAGTGTCAGTTGTGATCAGTGATCTTATAATGATTGAATTCTAAGTGTGAGAGATTCATTTGGGTTATTATCAAAACGGCATGATGCACTAACGACCCATCATACAAAACTTTCAGAACAACTACCTTTACATTAAATACAGTGATGTATAACTATTTGATGTACTACATTTAATTCCTTTTAAACTTGAATTTCTAATTCAATATAACGACATATATTACATAATAATGATGATATAACGGAATAAATAAATGATATACTAACTTTATCTCCATTTATAGTAGATAAGAGATTTATAGATATATTAATTTATTTAATCTCTTTATAACTTTGAGAGAATAAAATTAAGGAATTAGATCTATTCACTTTATATATATATATATATATATATATGTACACAATATTTTTACAATGCAGTTGGCAAATTAGACAATTATCTTTATGCCATAAGCAACGGCTGCACTGATGTTACTCATTTAGCCCCACTCAGGGAACACGTGTAGCTTGAAGATATGCTACGTACGCGAGTAACATTAGCCCCGCAACTCTCTACGATATTAGACCGGTATCTACTGTTTAAAGTGGATTCCGAACCACTACAAACTTCCATGGCAACAGTGGGACTCGAACTCGAAACCTGTGGAACCGAGTACGCCAGTCACTCGGCCATCAGACATAACTATCTCTCTCTCTCTCTTTTTATATATATATATATATAATAATTATATATATGCCCATGGATGAGACACGGGTCCTCCACTACAAGCCAGAAACAAAACAGCAGTCCAAGCAGTAGGTGGAAGCCGGTGGTTGTCACGGCCAGCGTGTTTTGAGATGCGAAAGGGATCCTGTTATTTGATTACTTTGCAAAAGGCAAAACAATTACAGATGGATATTACTCCACCCTTCTTTGCTGGATGCCAAAATTTGCGTGCCTGGATTGAAGAAAAAGTCATCTTTCACCAGGACAATGCACCTATGCACAAGGGTGCGTTGGTGATGGGAAAAACTGCGGGATTTGGAGTACGATGTGCTTGACCATCCATCCTATTCTCCTGATTTGGCACCCTCAGACTTGTTGCCAAACTTGAAGAAATTTGTTTCTGGGAAGCTCTTCACATCCAATGAAGAAGTTGAGAGGGCCGTAGATGAATATTTCCACAACCTTCCAGACTCTCGCTTCCGGGAAGGAATACTGATGTTGGAGAAACGTTGGACCAAGTGTGTTGAAGTCAAGGGAGATAATGTAGAAAAATAAAATCATTTTTAACTGAAAGTCGCAGTCTTTCATTGTCAGGCCGATAACGTTTCACCTTTCCCTGGTATATATATACATTGCATTAATACAATTGATTTCTTAATTCTATTCTTTCAAAGTTATAAAGAGGTTAAACAAATTAGTCTATCTATAACCCTCTTATCTATTATAAATGAAGAGAAAGTTTTTATATTCCGTTATATCATGTATTCATTCCGTGTGTGTGTATATATATATGTATGTATATATGCATATATATATGAATTTAATATTTATAATTGGCATTTGCTTTTCAGATTTTATTTCTTATAACAGCGAAACTTTTATTTCATTATAAAGAATACATAATTTGTAAGATTGAATATATCATAAAATCTAAGTGGGATTTCATGACATCATTTTGTAAAGAAGATTTTATAACTAAATTTTCTTTAGAAAATGAAAAAAAAAAATGTGAAAATGAAGAAATGTTTAAGAAGATTTTATTAACTAACAATATTTATGTATATCTTAAATATCGTAAATAAATTCAGAAAAGTAAAAAATAATTAACAACGCATTTAAAAATGTAATAGCTTCTTAAAAAATCTTCTAGTGTAAAATTTTATTCGTTGGAGCATAATTAAACTGATGGAATAAATATCCATAAAACATAATCTGCAGAAAAAGCACACAAAATAGACACATCAGCAAGCAAATTCCTTTGTCATTTTGATTTCCTTTGTCATTTTTCAAGCAGACGAAGCAAGCACTTTTGAATACAAAATAAATGAAAAATACTAAAACGCGAAACAAAGCACACAAAATAGACACATCAGCAAGCAAAATTCCTTTGTCACTTTGATTTCCTTTGTCATTTTTCAAGCAGACGAAGCAAGCATTTTTGAATACAAAATAAATGAAAAATACTAAAACGCGAAACAAAGCACACAAAATAGACACATCAGCAAGCAAAATTCCTTTGTCACTTTGATTTCCTTTGTCATTTTTTCAAGCAGACGAAGCAAGCACTTTTGAATACAAAATAAATGAAAAATACTAAAACGCGAAACAAAGCACAAAACAAAATTTAAATCTGCTATTCAGCATCGAGTTCAATCTCAAGCAAAAAAATATCGGAATTCAAAAAATAAGTTATTAGAGTTTACTAATCATAACCATTAATAAAATCATGGCATCATCATTATCACTTCTAATCAAGTTTGTAATTGTTAAATAGCTGACAATTATTTGTAATTGAATTAATGTTTTAACAAGGGATGAACAGAATTAGACGTCTATGGGTTGCCTAATATACATAGTTTGGTTAATATAATTAACCAAGTGCAAAAGTGATTAGGCAAATAGTTTCTATTTATGAATTTTTAATAGTCACGCCTGAAAATAAATATCATAATACATATTGATTCAATTCTTACACCTTTTTACATTATCTAGCAAAACAACAACTATTTTGTTGACGCAGTTTTAAAATATAACATGTTTTAAGGAATTCTATAAAATAATGATTTCTTGAAACAAACATTTGCCAATAGCTAAAGTCTTGTAAGAGCACAATAAATAATGTAGATAAGGATTCAGGTTAGCACGTACTTGAAAAGTCAAAATCTCAGAATTTGCAATAAATTATGAAACATCGACTAAAATGTTTTTCTTATACTCGAGTGTTTAATTATTTATTCCGCTATTCCATGTTTAAATCATTCATCAAAAATCAAAAGTCTGTAAAAAAAAAACTCATATGACTTTTGAAAGTAAGACTGACATATGATGACGGGGGCCCCCAAAAAAGAAGGGGGCTCACGCGACCCGCAGAGCACAGTTTGTGCATCCCTGTATCGAACTTTGTTCTAACTTCAATATTTAAATACTTATTCTCCTTTCAAAATTTCTGAAGCATGTACAAACTCTGTGAAGTAAATGGACCTGATAGAAATATCCCTTCGAGTTCTCTGAATAATGCTTGTAAAAATTACAAAGTAGTTTACCAAATTTATAATTACTTCTTATTAAATTTTAATGCTTTTCGTTAACATTTTCGTTCATATAGTTTTTTCCAGTTTCTAGAAAACTTTCATACAAACAAATAACAAAACAAATAAACCATTTCAAACAATTAAAACCTCAAAGAACATGTACTCCTTTTAGCTTTTTTATTGTTATTTCAATGCTTTCAACATAGCCAAATAAGAAACTACATAGTTACATTTAACACACAAACACTTGTTTGTTAAATGTAACTTCGAAGGTTAGCATAAACTTGGAATTGATTGAAAAAATGTAAAATATATATCTAAAACTATCTCAAGAATCGAAGCTGCAATCAGCAAATAACTCAAGATACGACAGAGGTAAAAAAGATTCGACTTCCATAACACAATTACATATAAAATATAGTATAGAACACCTCCAACTTTCCAATAAAAATAAAAATTAATTTTTATATTTCAAAGACAAGATAAAATAATGGCATCGAGAAAATTTTCTGTAAAATCTCATTTGTGTTAAGCATTGACACGTGGCATTGAGCGATTATTCATTCTAGACTCAGTAATTTAGTCGCTCTTGAATTTTAAATTCGTGGCAATTATTTGATAACTAAACGGAAAAAACTATTTTTAAAACTGGTTCAAAAGTTGACTTAAACATTGAATAAATAAAAATTAGGATACCTAAATATGTAAGTAATATAATAGAAAAAAATGAAATATTATGAATAATGAATTTAAACTGAGACTGAAGGTACTTGAATATTTTTTCACCTTTATCACAAGCTTCATATAAGATGAAAAATGCATTTCTACATTTAAATTAATATTTTTATTTTCCTTAGCTTTTCCACGAAAATCGTTTAGAAAACTAAACTTAACGTTTTATATTTTTGCTCAATCCTTTCGGTTAAGAATTTTTATTCTCATGCAGCTAAATTCTTCTAAGAAATTTTCATTTTCCTTAAAATATTCATCAAAATTAAACTAAAAAAAAAACTCTACCATTTTCATGACGAAAGCACCTTAAGCAATTAATTCCTGGAATATCAAAGAATGCTTGGAGAAAATCTTTAAAAAGAATTGTCTACTTAATTTTCCCTTTTGGAAAAATTTGATGCCTCCATTCAGAATATTAAGCTTAAACAACAATATATTTCTCGTTCATAGACACATTTTCCAGTAATAAAAGTTTAATTAATATTTGAAACCTTATCCAGATATTAATTGCCAATAAAGATCATGTTTAATCTAATTTTTATGTCTATCCTACTTTTGCATTTTATTGTTATATATTTCTATAATTTATTTTTCATGTGTATAAATAGCCCTCCATACATATTTTCTCAGAAAATAATTAATTAAATGGTAATAATTCTATGAATTTTAAGTATCGCATTATGTTTCATGTATAAACATATTTCAATTCCCTAGAAATTATTCTCCCGATTTTATAAAGAAATTTATACAAATGTGTTCATTAACATACCATCCATTAACTTTTTCCAAAGATATAAAATATAACTATGCAAGTTGAAACTCAAAAGACGAATATTTGAATTAAAAACCCTACCCAAAAAAAAAGTAAATGACTTTGAAACAGCAATTTTAGGGAAAATTGTGTCTCTCCATGTACAAAGCATAAAAATTACCGATTACTCTAAGGAATATTTTGATCAAATCCCCAAGGAGGCTACTTTCCTAGAGGTATACTAATGGGTTTGAAATGGGGACTCACGTATTTTCGACAAATTAAAAATTTTAACTACGGTAAATAATTAATAACATTTCTAAAAGAGAAAATTCAATTAAATTTATGAATTTTAAAATTATTTTTAATTTTAAAATTATTGAAAATTAATTCCATTAATAGAAATTGCGCGCGAGAAACAACATTTACAATTTAGCGACCACATATTACTTTAATCTTTTAAGTAAAATCTAAGTAATTATTTTTAATCTTTTAATGGCTAAGAGTAATTCTTTGATTCCTCGTTTGAGAAGGTATGTCTGTTGAATATTTTGATACCCGCAGGAAAATCAGTTCTCGATTTTATATTCCTTAAACCATTAAAGCATATGTTACAAACTATCAAAAATCCTAATCTTTGTTATAACAATATATTTACTACGCAAAAGTTAATCTTTCGCTTCGAATTCTTTGAAGTCTAAATTTAACATGAAATGTCTTTAATGAACTCAGAAAGATTTGTCCGAAGTTTTATAATTAAAAATTATATTCTTCAAAATGATCATCATTTCATTTGTCCATTACATGTTTAATTTTTGTTACGAGATTCGATTGGCAGAAATAATTTTTTTATTACTAAAATTATCTGAAACTATTTAAAATTAAAATATAAATATTCTTTTTATAAAAGATACATTAAAAATGAGTTGAAAATTAAATTGAGTATAATTTATTATACAGTTTTTTTCTATTATTTTATTGTTATTAGAAATAAATAAAATGTTGATATTACTGACAATTAAGCTGCAATATTTCGGTATGGTATCTTATTAAGCTGACGTAGGCGGCATTGTGCTATAAAGTGTGTGAATCCAAAAATTAAAAATTTTAAATAGATGCTTGGACCTATTACCTTCAAAACCCATGAAACTTGTGCTACCACTTCAAATGGCAAATATAAAATAAATGATGTTTTGATTTATAAACTTAGAACTCTAGTCAAAAGGTCTGTCTAAATTTTAAAAAAATCACGCACCTGATCTTGCGTCAAAAATGTGTGAAAAGAAAATCAGTTATTATTATTTATATTTACCATATCAAAAATAGGTACTTTGGGCACTACATAATTATCTTCGTAAAAGAATTCTGTGATATTAGCAAACAGTTTTCATGATTTGCTTCAGAATACTTCCTCATGTAAATTGATAATGTCGGAAATAGAAAAATAGAAGCAGTATTAAACTAGTGAAGAAATTTTAAAACATTGAACCAAAATTAAAATAATGAAACAATAACAAAAAAAAAAAGAAACTTTAGCAAAAAAATAATAAAATAAAATAATAAAACAAGAATAAAATAATAATAAATAAACAATGAAATAAAAAAACATAATTATAAAATAATAATAAATAAATAATGAAATAAAAAACATAACTATAAAATAAAATAAAAAAATGTGTATATCATGAAATAAAAATCATTATCATGCCATATAAATGTTTTTAGTAGTGTAGGTTTCTTATCTAAGGGGTGAAATAATAGTTGCTTTAATCTGTTTTGTGAAATTATATAGTTTATTAAATATGCCATGGCAGTTATAGGTCAAATTTTTAATAAATATTACTTTAAAACTTCAGGTAGATTTCCTTGATTTTCGAAGTCCTATCTAATTAATTATTCTGTAATACTAAAAGATTTCAGATTTGTTGACTAGTATGCATGTAATTTTTGTCCTTGTTTTAAATTTTAGTAATTTGTATATTTCCCTTATAATTCATAATGATGGTATCAAAATAGTATTTACATACACTGGTGTGCAAAACTTAAGCAATATTGTAAAAATTTAGCAGATAGATATGAAATTGCAGAAAAGGAGGTCTGGAGATCAATACAACGAACACGTAAGTCAGTAGAAACGTCATGCGTATGCAAATATCAGGAACGAAACGTCGGAGGCGACATGAGCGTACGCAAAACGCGTGATGTCGGCGCGCGCAGCTCAACAGTAGAATAAAAGGAAGGACGGAGAAGCAATTCAACATATTCGCTGCAAGTGCCAGTGAGTCAGTTCGGGAAATATGGCTAGAAGAAATCACCTGGACGACTTCACACGTTGAAGAATGATCGGAAAGGTGGAGGAGGGGCGTACTGTCACCAGTGTAGCTGCAGAGTCGGAATCAAAAAAGTGTCGTTTCGCGGGCTTGGAAAGCGTTCCAAACCACAGGTACAGCTGTTAGAAAGGTTGGTGGTGGCCGCCCGAGGAAGACAACTGCAGGGGGTGACCGATATATCGTCCTGCAGGCGAAAAGAGCCGACAGCAGTCAGCAAGCGCTATTGCTGAGCAACTCTGTACAGCAACGGGGCGACAATTATCGCGGTTTACTGTGCCCAGACGCCTTCACAAAGTGGGCCTATTCGCCCGCCGTCCTGAACGCTGCCACCGACGCCGCCGTTTACAGTAGTGCAGAGAGCACAAAAACTGACAACTGATCTTTACGGATGAGAGTCGGTTCTGTACCAGAAGCGATTCTCGACGCGAGATTAACTTAAGAAGGTGAACTAGCAGTTATATCCATTGATCATGGATTGAGAATTAAAAATAAGGAATTGTCTCTTGGAAATCTTCTTCAAACGAAAATGCTTGTCAATATCTAAAAAAATTTTGAAACAATTCCTGCAGTTCTCAAAGTCATATTTATGTGAATTAGGAATTTCTATCCTTATGACACTGAAATTTAAGAAGAAAGGAAATTTTCAATATTTGATGAGAAAATAAGAGTTTGCCTTTCAAATGCATGCCCAAATATTGAAGAAATCGCTAAGACACGCCAAATTCATGATTTTCATAAGCACAAGAATAAATAAACTTAAAGTGTGTTTCGTTTTATTTTTTTATCGCTTTATTTTTTTTTTTTCTGTAATATTTGGCTTAACTATTATAACATGTTTCTCTGAAATATGTATATGATGCTCCTACATTTTTTATACGATTTTAAATGTACCCAACCTTCAAAAGTTTCACTAGAACCAGTGGTCTAGAAGTTTATACTAAATTTTAATGAATTGATACAATTAAATTGATAATATAAAAACTAGAGTAAATTAGGAGTAAATCAATATTCTATTAAAAAATTTTTTTAAATTTTTTATAAATTATTTTCTGTGTAATAATTTTCCGAAATAATACAAATCATTGTAACATTTCCATAATGAAATAAAACCTAAATTATAACATAACAACCTAATAGAATAATAATAACCTAATAAATTAGATATAAATACTATAACTTAAACACTTAATTATCATATATTATAATATATATATATATATTGATTTTATTAGTATGAGATTGCTTCTCTTCTCTATATTTTTTCTAAATTATGACCTTTACAATATTGATCTGTAGTATATATTGAAGGGATTTCATTAAATCTAAAACTAAAGAAGAAAATGCCAATTGTCATTGCATATTTTAAACTTCTTAACACTTAATAATTTATAATGTTATCAGTAAAAAAACATTGAATAAATAAAAGTCTCCTTTAAATTGTTGGTATTAAATAATGAGGGGGGATGAAGCATGAATGAGTTTCACCATGTTTTTTCACACAAACAAAACAATAAATAAATAAATGTAATTATCTTTTGAAAGATATTGAACACATACCGAAGAATCATTCATCAAATATACGGATAGACATACATCAAGAACGGTTGTTAGGGCAACGTTGACTATCCAGGGCCACAAAAGCTTGGGACTATCCTGTAAAAAAAAACTTCATTAGGAGATATACCATACATTAAGATCTAGTAGTAGTAAGAGCGTTGAACTTTCGCACTGTGACAAAAAGTTAGTTGACCCAAAAAATTCCTGTACCTTTCCCCAAAATGAGAGATAAATCTATAGGCAGGAAAAAGGCATCCATTTTGTAGGAGAAAACCGTTTTCTGCTTCCTCAAAGAGGTTGAGAGAGTGGATAGGATCATTCGGTTTTAAGGGAAGGACAGAAGGAGGAGAAATAGTTTGAGGAAAGTGGGTGAAAGTTGAAGGAAGGATTTGAAAAGAAAGAAGAGAAGGGAAGGGAAGGAGAAAGTAGGTTGCGAGAAGAAGGGATGAGAAGAGAAGAAAAAGTTTGAAGAGAAGGAATGGTGGAATTGAGAAGAAGAAAAAGTTTGAAGAGAAAGAAAGGTGGAAAGAGAAGGAAAAGTTTGAAGAGAAGGGGATGGAAGGAGAAAGTAGGTTGTTAGAAGAAGGGTGGGAAGAGAAGAGAAGAGAAGGGGATGGAAGGAGAAAGTAGGTTGGGAGAAGAAAGGGTGGGAAGAAAAGGAAAAGTTTGAAGAGAAGGGGATGGAAGGAGAAAGTAGGTTGTTAGAAGAAGGGGTGGGAAGAGAAGAAAAAGTTTGAAGAGAAGGGGATGGAAGGCGAAAGTAGATTGCGAGAAGAAGGGGTGGGAAGAGAAGGAAAAGTTTGAAGAGAAGGGGATAGAATGAGAAAGTAGGTTGAAGAAGAAGGGATGGGAAGAGAAGGAAAAGTTTGAAGAGAAGGGATGGAAGGAGAAAGTAGGTTGTGAGAAGAAGTGAATGGAAAGAAGAGAATGGAAGGAGAAAAGGTTTGAGAAGAAAGGTTGGGAAGAGAAGAAAAAGTTTGAAAGAAGGTGGTGAGAAAGTAGGTTGTGGAAGGGGTGGGAAGAGAAAAGGAAAAGTTTAAAGAGAAGGTGATGGAAGGAGAAAGTAGGTTGTGAGAAGAAGAAGAGAAGGAAAAGTTTAAAGAGAAGGGGATGGAAGGAAAAGTAGGTTGGGAGAAGAAAGAAAAAGTGGGAAGAAAAAGGAAAAGTTTGAAGAGAAGGGGATGGAAGGGATGGAAGAAAGTAGGTTGTGAGAAGAAGGGGGTGGGAAGAAAAGGAAAAGTTTGAAGAGGAGGGGATGGAAGGAGAAAGTAGGTTGTGAGAAGGGCGTGGGACGAGAAGGAAAAGTTTTAGGAGCAGGAAGGGGTAAATAGAAGGAAGAGTTTGAAAGAGAAGGGGTTAAAAAGAGAAGGAAGGGCTTGAGGAAAAGGGAATAGAATGAGAAGAAAGGTTTTGAAGAGAAAGGAGGGGGAATGAAGTAGAAATAATAGTTTGAGGTGAAGAAGTAAAAAGAGAAGGAGGCACATGAGGAGAAGATGTGGAAGAAGAAGTAAGGTTTTGAGGAGAAGGATGGTAGAATCAAATACCCCATATGCTGTCCATAGGTTTATTCTCTTTCTCAAGATACTCCCTCATGCTAAATCTGCTATATATTTTCAGTAGTAGTTGCAAGTGACCTCAGATCAAGTGTGAGACATAAAACAATTATACCGTTGTAAATAAATACATTTATTTTATTTGCCTCGATGAAATGGCAATAACATTTTCTTTATAATAAAAATAACAAATACTTTTACTTGGCTGAAAAGGTTATTTTTTAGAGAAAATTAAACTCCTTCAATAGCTCCAAAGCAGGAAAATATACTATGTATCTCTTTTGGAAAATTTAATTTCTCTTTAGGGCCTTTGATAAATCTAATGATAATAATTGCAACAATAGTTGGAAATATTATATAAAAATTCCATACTTAAATTTGATTATCAACAAAAATATTCATAAATTTACCACAATAAATTTATTTTAACTCAGAAGAATTTATTAACAATTACTAACATTTTGCTAACATTAAGTTAATACTTTCAATAACTTTCAATACTTTCAATAAAATGTATTTTTATTTTAAGTGAATAAATTATTACTAAGCTAAAGTTAAGCTAGTTTTATCATATTTTAAATATATTACTTTTGAAATATAAAAAAATATTTTTGAATAAATAATTACTCTTAATATTACATAATAATTCAGATTTCTAAGCATTTCTTCATGTGTGTTTATCTTTTGAAGTACATTTTAAATAATGATGAAACCAAAAAGAATGAAAGAAAATCATGAAAATATAAATTATGTATAATTTATAATAGCTTATTATTTAGTTTATTCATAATTATCTTACAATTATGAATCATTATGAAAAATAACGTTCCTTAGTTAGATACAAAGTTCTTGATTAATGAATCTGCATGCGGTTTTCATACATAAAAATCAAATTTTAATGACTTTGTAACTTTACTTTTGACTAAGCTGTCCATTGATAAAAATATTTTAAATAAGACTTTTGGTAAAGTCGTTGAAACATTCTAGCAATTAAGAAAAATGAAAGTTTTTGCTTCTTTAAATAAAACATCGAAGCACTCATTGAGGAAAAAAAGTAAGATGTTTAATTTGAAATGAAACAGAATTTTTTGCAACAATTAAAGTTTTTATAAAGGTTATGATAGTATTTAGTGTTCCCATTAAGCACATCATTTATAGAATTTCATTTTAGAATAAAAAGGAATTTTTTAAAACTAATTTTAAGTTTTTTTTTTAATTATCTAAAATTAACGTACACTAATAAAGTTTGCATCCTAATACATTCAATATTTATAACATCGAATATCCCTTTATTTTAAAGAAACGTGTTTTTGTTTGTTTGTTTGTTATTCCACTTGGTGGACAACAACATCTAGACCAAGTCCAAGAACCCGAGTGGTCTAGTGGAAGGAGGGAAAAGGGGTGCAGCTTCTGTTGTAATGGAAGACCAGTAGGTAGAAGTCTGACTTGGCTCCGTGACGCTGAATTTTTACGGGGTTGGGTTGTCAGCCTTACTCCCAACTGTCATCTTAGACCGGGACCTACGACTTCAAGAGCATTCCGAACCATTACAAATATAAATGCCTCCCGGGAGAACTTTTAGGACCCCGTATTTGTGTATCGTATAGGAGAAACCCCGGAAAACCCCACCAGATCGTCCGACTAACGAGGCAATATACTGAACATCACAAACGCCATTGAGTTTCCTCGTTTTCTGAAACAGTGTCTGCAACAAAGCCGTCAGCTGATTGAACCTCCCCCGTAATGCTCACTAGCTAAGAGTTGCCACTGTGCCACGAATCGTACTTAAAGAAACGTTTATCTTTATATGCGTTTCTAATTCATTATACTTTTTAAAGAATTACAGCATTTTAAGTATTTCAAGATTTTAGAGTAAAACAATTTTAATAAAGATCTGTATTGCTGAATAACAGGGTGGTTTTATGAAGGATTTTAAGATGGGGTTCTGTAAATTTCACAGAAATTTTAAATTTATTGATTTTCATTGATCACGAATGTATCTGGAGGGACCTGTAGAAAAGCGCGTTGGCGATTTCGAGCTAGGAGAAATCGATTCGAAACCGAACCATTGAAGCAACCCCAAAGCGGTCTGAAATGGATACGACTATCCGAAGGCGGAGACGGTCTTTCTTTGGTTCGAGTAGAAGGTGGAAAACCCTCCAGATACCTTCCCCGACGATGACGGGCATTCTGGGTAACGCTGAATCTGCTACATATCTATCTAATTATTTCACGTCAAAATCTGACGTTTTAAACAAAAATATATCAGAATATATTTTACTAAATTTATCTAGGAATATTTAATTAGAGTAATAAAGGGCAAGCAGTAGTAGTAGTAAGCTGAAAGAAGAGTTAAGTAGTTAAATAGAGCTTAAAGAAGAGTTCCCTGGAATGTTTACAATGCTAAAGTAGTAAATTGAGTTCCCTAGAAAGTTTACAATGCTAAAGTAGTAAATAGAGTTTCCTTGAAATTTTGCAAAGCATAGGGAACAAATATATTTTCTGCTTCAATTTAAAACACTTGTTGTGTGTTTTTGGTGTTTTAAACATGATGAAAAATTAAAATTGAAGATGAAATCACATTTTTATTGCAAATTATTAGTTGGTAAATACTCTGGAATTTAAAAATACAGTTTACACGATATTCTTTCGAAAAGATATTACCCGTTTTGTATATACTTAATTAAATTATAATGGAACAACCAATTTCTTAATTTGGATATCAAAGCCACATTAAATTTAATGGTTAATTAGAGGTTACCGAAACTTAAATGAGTAACAATAATTTTTCCTACTAAGCGTCTGAAAAATTTAAAAAGAAATTATATCCATGAACTAGCATAAAAGATATAATAAATATCATTAGTTAAATATTTGTTGAAATACTAATTAATCTAGCCTTACATATAAAATATTCATATATACTTAGCACAAAAAAATGACCTGCTTTTGAGAAATATTACTTATTTTTAAAAAATTACACCGTGTTAATCACAAAAACTCGTTAATTCAAAGTATTATTATATTTATTAATAAAAAAAATTTTTTTTTTTACGTATAAAAGGCCTTTTAGTAAAATATTGACACCTAATTAACCATATATATACTAAAATTAATGTATGTTGAAACATATTTTTTTATGTTTCGTTGAGGAATATTAAACTAAAAATGAACTTCCTCAGATCATTTATCTAATAAATTATTTCTTCCCTTTTTTGATTAAAAAAACACATGCCTTTAAGCGGGAAAAAGGTTTTTCTGTATATTTCTTTTTTAACAACTCATTTTCTTTTTGCTTATATTTTTCACAGCTTTTTTTTCTCTCTAAAAAGTGCAAATATTTACTATCCACTAAAGGATGAGTATTTTTTTGCTCAGTAACTCTGGAAAGGAGAATAAAAATATTAAAAGAGTTTCGTGGGCTTATTCTAAGAGGGCTGATTTCAGGTTGAACGCTTTTATTACTCAATAAATAGCGCAGTGGTAGTGTGCATGATATGCAGAAGAGTCTAGATTCGAATCCATTGGCCAAGTCTGTTGCAGTCACTGCTTTAATAAATGAAGAGACTCGATAAAGATTGTGATAACATGTATAAGGGGGCCTGATGGCCGAGTGGCTAGAGCTACACTGACAGGTTCGGTACCACAGGTTTCGGGTTCAGTCCCGGCGGTACCATGGATGTTTGTAGTGGTTCAGGATCCACTTTAAACCGTAGGTCCCGGTCTAACATGATCGTAGAGCAACATGATCGTTTTTTTATTGTAGAAAATTTAAGAAATACATAATTAAAATAAATACAAGATACAATTTTGAGAACGATTGATAAACTCATATGATAATTACACTCCACGGATTAAAATTAGATTGAAAGATAAATGCAATGATAGCTATTCAGCCACCCACTATCAAAAAACACTACAATATTTTGTGACGCATTTCGGGCCGATCTATAGAAGGTATTCTACGATAAATAACGAATTTCGCTTACTCAAATATGAATACATTTTATTACTTTTTATCTTCCATAAGTTTGAATGTGTAAACCTAGGCTCGCAATCCAGTTGGAAAACTTGCAGTTAGAATACGGGTGGATTCAGGTTCGAATCTCCTGACAGCGAGCGGGGCATTCACAAAAGGAAGAGGCTCAATAAAGGCTCTGATTGCATATAGAATCTTCACGAAACGAAACTCAGATTGCCAGTGAGAAGTTACCATGTTTTCTCTCTTCCGACATATAAATGCAGGATAGTAACCCCTAAAAGTCGCCCCAAAAGACTTTATTCGCCTATCATATTCTATTGGTAGACTGTTGAAGTATATAAGTGGAATATGAGGTACAAAAAAAATACGTAATGTTAAGGAATGGATAAATTGGCTTTCTTAAACCCCAACTCTACCGATAGCTATCAAGGCTAAATTTAGAAAAGGTTAAATATATTATGATAAACATTAATGCTAAATTTAGAAAAGGTTAAATATTTTATGATAAACATCAATGTTAAATTTAAAAAAGAATAAATATATTATGATATTCATCGCAGTCTAAGTAGCTAGTTTTGCATTACATAGAGCAAATACTAGTCAAAACCTTAACTATAATCGGTGACCCTATCAACATTGAAATCCCTAGCAAGAACTTTTGTCACAGCCGAATTTTCTGCTTTATCTCTCAGTATTATCCAATAATGTTTTTTCTACCAACTTGACTCAATCCATACTATTTTATTTTATACTATCCCATTTTTTTGACCCCTTCCTTCTTACATTTTATCAAAATGTGAAAATTCACGCGGCTTCCCATCGAATATCAACATTAAAAAAATCACAAACCCAGCAAAACTATTCCGTTTCTACGAGTTTAATTAAAATGTGCCATTCTTTTCAGAAAACTTTTTTTTTATTTCAAGCACTTTCCCATCATTTAGAAGGATCAACATTTTGAGAGAAAAAAAAAAAACCCACAAGCCTATCAAAGTTTTAATTCTTGTCTGAAGTTCAATCACCAAGAAGTCACGAATCGACTTCCCCGATACATGTTACGCATTTCTTCTGATACAAAGAATTTCGGAATACTTTCGTCAATGGAATGAGAAGAAAAGATTAGTGGCAAAAATGTGGAAATGAAAGAATTTCACATTCAATTCCTTGGAAAGCCGCAAACAATTTGGAATCACTGGCATAGTATGGATTCGTTGAAGTTTTTGCTACAATGCTTTATGAAACCAAATGTGTTTAGATTTCTACATCTTCATTTGTCACCCTCGTTGAAAAAAACGTTATATTTTGTATTTTCATTTCTCACTCACAAATTTTTATGGTCACCTTACCAGTTCAAGTTATATATGATAACAATTTATTTGTTATTACAAAAATATTTATTTTAAAAATTCATTTTTATTGTAGACATGATAATATTTTTCAATAATGATAATAAATTATTGGCAAAGGAAAATCTCTAAATTCTTTTATCACTTAAACATTTTTGGGATGCTATGAGCCTCATTACCAGACAATGAATATCATGTTAACACATGAAAATAAAATATTTTGTCCTATCTTGTTGATCCTGTTTTTAATTATTTATTTTCAAAATTATTCATATTTTAAATGAACTAGCAGATAGGAATTGATTTCCTTCGGCTTAAGTAAACATGATAATGTATAGTAATTTCTTACCTATAATTTGTGGATTATACGCTAAAAATCATATCATTTCACAGTGAGGGTTCTACATCGCTGATTACAATCTGTAGACATTTTCGCCAGAAGTTTTATAAAAATAATTTTTTAATATCGTTTCCTTAACATGGTTTTTATGAACAAAACTTTTTGTGAGTAAAAAAAATCTTCTAAACATAAAGAAAGGAAGATAGCAGTTGCAGACGTTGGGAAAGTGTCAAATCTTTAAAAAAAGCTTGTCAAAATTCAACGAACAAAATTCAATAGGACAAAAGAATTCAAAACGCTTTAGAGAAGGCCTAATTGACAATTAACTACGATGCTGATTAAGATTATCATCTTTCTAGATAACATTAATATTAAAAATGGATGGACAAATGTTTTCGCTATTCTGAAATAAATAGCGTCTTTCCATTTTCCACTATTTTAAATTTATAAAAATTTTTACATAATTGCAACATCAAAAACACTCTTTAAAACTGAAAAACCTTTTATTAGTTTCATACCATGGGTATAAAAACAGAACTTGTTTGGTATGCGCTAAATCAAAACACAATAGTTAATTGTCAGCAGATTATAAGAAATGTTTTATTTTTCGGGCCTGAAATTATCTCTGCCACTTATACGGAGCTGCATAATATTTCTTGTTTTCACATTAGATCTTAAATAAATATTTTTTTTTCCATTTACCACTATGCTAACAAAGAGAATGCATCGGGCATTGTTGTGTTTTCAACGCCACTCTCCAAGTTTGGAAACTAAATGCATATTCCATCAGACCCCACCAGTAAAAGGTCAAACATTTAAAGCAAAGTGGCAATGTGAATAAGACGAAAAGAACTCGTAATTATGTATATTATAGTATACATGAAACAAAATAGGATTAGAATTTTTCCTTTTGACTTGAGAGACTCTTTAAGTGAAAATGACACAACAATAGCAACAAATTGTATATTAATAGGAGGCACTAAGATACTTTGTATAAATTGAACAGTTTAGTTAATGTATATTTCATTGCATTACTGCTGCATGAATTTTCTTTAGGCAAAGAGCAGAATCAGATTTAATACGTAAGACAAACGCTTCTTTTATATATTCTATAAAGGAACTTCTCTTTTTATCTATTAAACTTAAATTAAATAAACACCACATAGATTGGTATCGATCTCTTCTCGCCTAAAGACGCTGTATTGATCATCCATTGGCTTTGTTTTTCTTTTCCAACCACCAACAACTTATCTTACAGCTGTGCCTGTGTTGAAAGCCATCCCAAACTAGAGACAAGACACTTTTGTCTGTACGAAACTTTTGTGCCTATGCTGCTTTTCATACTAACTAGCCTTCTTCCCTACCGCTTATCTCCAGATGGTTTCCTCTAGCCAATTTGTATGTACGAACTTGTTTCAACTTGCTGAGATTGTGTTTAACAGCTACTTTCGTCCTTTTTATTTTAATCTTGCACAGTATGCGCTGACGCGTGTTTTGTGTCATCTGTGATGTCGTGTTCCAGATATTTGCATACAAATTACCATTCTGCTGAAGAGAGTGTTCATTGTACTAATCACCCTTTCCTACAACTTCATAACTTTCTACTTAAAAAGGACATTGCTTAAAGCCTATCACATTCCTTAGGTTTAATACATCTAATAATATATCTCCATATAGGAAAATTAAGGAATAGGAATTATATTTATCTCCATATAAGAAAATTAAGGAATAGGAACAATATACTTCCATATAGGAAAATTAAGATATTTTTGTGTAATTTCATTATTTGCTGTGGAACTACTAATTTAAATTCTAAAACGACAAATTAATTAAATAATTTATACATTTTCTGTGATCAAAATACTTATTCTTGCTAAATTCAGCAAAAAATCAGCATAACTGTGTGGATTTGAATAAAAAGAAATAGAAATTGAGTTTTATAGACATAAGAATATATATATATAATACTGTGTCCGGAAAGTAAGACCAATTTTTTAATTTAAATTTCCGGGGCTTATGGAATTTCAATTTTTTCTTTTTTTAAGTTGCTGGCACTGTCCTTGACATTTGTGTGAAATTTGACGTCAAAATATTCATTAGTGTTTGAGTTACGAATTGCTTTACAAGAGGCTATAACTGATTCCGTCGAATTTTGAAATGTCTGAATGAATTGAGCAAAGAACTTGCATTAAATTTTATTTGCGGAAACATATATAAAGTTGCAGAAGACATTCGGTGAGCATTCCTATATCGGAAAGAAATGTTTACAAGTGGTATAAACTGTTCAAAAAGGGCAGAGAACGCGTTGAAGACGATAAGTCATCTGGTAGACCATCAACCTCAACCGACGATTTACAATTAGAAACCTTTCTGCTGATGTTGGAATTTCAAAAGGATCAAACGCGTCATGGGCCTCAAACGCGTCAAATCTCGATTGGTACCGAAAACACTGAAGGGGCCAGTTCACACTGCATTGATTCTTCGAGATTTTTCGACAAAAATGTAACCCATATCGTTCCATAAGCACCGTATTCACACCGAACGACTTCTGGGTATTTTCTAAAATCAAAAGACCGGGGACACCGTTTTGAGTCGATTGAAAAGATTCAAGGTGAAGGCCATCCCTGCCGATGACTAAATTTTAGCATGCATTGAGAATTGGAAAAAAGAATATTTGCCATGAATGCATAAATTATTTGGATGAATAAGAACTTGACTATAAATTCATAAAATGTAAACTGCACTGCAACTTTTATCAGTCAAAGTTAAAAGATCGATACAGTTTTAGATTTATCAAACCATGCTTCCCATTTCTATTTTTTACCTTAAATGTAAGAAAACTAATAAACAATTAATATTAAAAATTAATAAATATTTTTTACTATATTTTCATAATAGTAAATTTAAAATTTGTTCTCCTTCAAATTAATGCTTTAAGGAACTAATAAAATATTAAAAATTAATTACGCATTCAAAAAAAATGTCAATAAATCGAAGTAGAATTTTAGAAAGAATGAAACATTTATGTAGTTTTCGATTCTAAATACTGTATATAATAACTTTTCATTAAATTAATGTTGAAGCAATGGTTTTCACGATAAACTGATAAGAATTAAAGATATTTTGAACATTTATTCATTAATTCTTGGAAAATATATTTTCATTATTATAAATAATACTAAGATACGCTGCCCTCTTCAATGTTTGTTCATTTTGGAAACTTTAAATCTTTAATAATTTTTTAATGAATTCCACACTGTATAAAATTGATCTTTATTGGTATCATCTTGATAATTAAAAAACCGTAAATTAAAAAGTATGATTTTGACAGTGCATGATAAAGCCTAAAAAGCATGATGGAGAAAACATTTGATAATAAACCTTATAGATGCCATTTGTATATTAAATTTTTATTTTAATATTAGAGAGAAGTGTCTAGTTTCAAAAAAAGCTTATTCGAACACTATTGTTTAAGAAATTGCATGAAAATTACTGCAATAGAAAATTTTTATCTAAATGTAAATAAGGAAATAAATGTAAAAATGAAACAGAAATGACAAAATGTATAGAAATATCTAAGCAAATATTTTTAAATTCCCTGTTTTGATTTCCGATATACTCATTCAAGAGTCACTTATATTTTTATTGCGAAATAAAATATTCTCTCTTATAACTTCGTTGCATAAAACATTTCGATATATTCTCACTTTATTACTTTATTTACTTGTATTACTTTAGAATTGATTTAGAGATAATTTTAAAATTTGAGATTAAAATATGTTACCAAACAGTATATTTTTCTCGAATTTTACTCAACAAATAGTTCCACCTCAAAATACTTCGCTCTACAAGTTTTGTCGTGAGAGTAGTGTTAAAATTTATTATATTTGATATTTTTTTTTTATATAAGTCAAAGCTGTTAATTTTATTTATACTTGTCTTTTTTATTTTATTTTAAACTCTGATACTATGTTTTTAATTATTTTGTTTAATGTTTCATGTATTTGCTAAATTTCTGTTATTTCGTATCATGATGGAAAACTTAAAAATTGTTTTTTTCCTTCAAGGACTTACACAATTAAAAAGGAGGAAGAATTGACACGAAAATTTGATATAAATTTTGTGCAACACACCGCAAAATTAAAGTATAAACTCTTAAAAGTATTGAAAATATAGAAGCTGTTAAATTATTTGTCTGATAAAATCAATTTCCAATTTAAAATCATTTCCATTAATTATCATGTTAATTACATATTTTAATAAAAACTTTTTCATAATTTTTGAAATAATGACGAATTTTTTAATAAGCTACAGAGAAGCGGAATGCGTTTTATTAACCATGACAATGTATGACGCTTTATATTATTCGTTCTCATTTCATTATCTTCCCCTTTTAAAAATGTTTATTTTTAAACAGATAAAAAATAACATTAAAATATCGCTTTCAATAAAACGACTTTAAAATTTATAATTCACCCTTTCAATAGATATCCTAAGAAAAGTATCCTAACATGCATTGAAAAATATGTTTACAAAAATTTGAAAACAGTAATAAAAAATAAATAGGCAGTCTAATTAAAAAACAAGTAATGTAATTTTTTTTTTTTAAATCAATTCCTATTTTTTTTTTTTTCACTCTATTGCAGAAAGTCCTTTATAAATAATTTTCATTTTTTAAGTTTATCTGGCGCCATCTATTGGTAGATATATGCAACTTAAATCTAAAAATAACTAAAATTAATTATTTAAATTTTATTACTGAATTAATATTTGAAAAAAAAAACTGTATTAACATCAAGTATCATCCACTACAAGTTCAAAAATGTATTTGAACTTGAGTGGATGAATAAAAAAAAGTATTTTATTAACGATTGAAAATTTAAACAAGATATATATAGGGAGAGTGTGAGCTAATAGAAGGAATTGAACAATAAATAAATAGTCTAATTAATTAATTTTAAAATGTATTTTATTTTTTTGTTTATACTAATAAGTTCCTCTATAAATTTCTAAATTTCATTCCAACTTTTAAGAACTCTGTCATTTCCAGCTGCTATTTACGGTAACTATGAGGTGCTACTCAAAAAAATGTAGGTAAATAAATATCATACTCCGTCAATCATAGTTGTTATTAATTAGTATGTAATACACTATATGAAATTATTTTTATAATTTCAAGACGATCTTACAATTTCAAGACTCGTCTTTAAATTGTAATTTCAAGTAGTAAAGTTCCATTTTTTTCTTTTTAAAAACACCTTTTTTTTCAATAATTGATCAATGTATAGATTTAAAGTGCTATTAAAATATTTAAAATTTACGTACAACTAATATGATTAACGGTAAAGAAGTTTCTTTATTGTTGAGTTTTTAATTAATGTATTAATCACTTCTCCAGATTGAAAAGAATTTAAATAACTGGACAATCTTTGTAGCACTATGAATATAGAACATATAACAAATACATGCTATAAATGGTATAATGCAGTTTTTTTTTTTTTTTTTTTTTTTTTTTTTGAGAAAATGCTAATTCTTCAAGTTCTATTATTTCTGTTAAATAGGTTTATTTAAAAGTATATTCTGGAGTTCTGATTACATTGCATTTTTAAAGCTGAAAACTTTCGGTATCAAGATTATTACAGTCTATTCAAGAGTCAATTGAATATTCTTGTTCTTTTAGTAAATTACAGCAAATAATTTGTTAACAAAGTTGCAATAATCTGTTGTTTATTTTTAACATTTCATATTTATATATATTATTGCACAGGATATCATTGGTGCTGCTGTTATTGTAGGGTTTAACAAGTCAAAACTCATAAAATACTATTTAAAAATGATTTAATAATTAATAACAGCTTCAGTATTGCACAAATATGTTAAATATACAATATAATTTTTTTAAAATTACAATAGTTTTTAGAGCTTTAATGCGTTCAATTACTTTATTTTCAAACTATATTTATTACTATATATTTACAACAACTATTTGGAATTTCTTCCGATATCTGTTGAAAATATAACAAAGCACTCACAACAGAAACTATTTGTGTTATTTTTAATGTCAGTAAAGTTTTTAATGCCAAACTCTCTATGGAGCTTGTTCGCTGTTGAGCAATTTCCTAATGTTTGTATATATTGAGCATGTGTTTGCTATACTTATTAGACGTAGGTGACTCTTTTTATAACACTGAAAAGGAAGATTTACAAATATTCAATTTGGAGACATAAAACCCGTTTCATTCTTTTATGTTGCAAACTGTTAGACGTACATTATTTCTGATGTTATATTTATTTTATCTTTAGGTTTATTGTTTACGGAAGCCATCCCAAAATAAGTCGCCAGTATTTGATGTTCCTCCCAAAATTTCGCTGAAGTAGAAGGAGAAGCTCTATAAATGCTTTATACGCGTAATTAACCTATGGAAATATATTTTACAGTCTTCCTATTTAAAGGTCTTTCTATTTTCAAATTATATCTCTAAGCATCTCAATCAATCTATAAAGAGTGTTCAGACATTTTTGTAAAGATTATGAATTTCTCCATTAACTATATTTAAATGAACAAAAACCCTGAATGGTATCAATTCAGAATAGAGTATAACATTAGGGTCTTTATCATTAAAAATTATCTTTGCATAAATGTCCTGCAAAATAACAATTGCAGGCCATATTTTTGCCTTTAACGAAAAATTATATTATTACTACTGTGAACAAAAAGTAAGACCAATTTTCAATTTAAAATTCCAGGGGCTTATGGAGTTTCAATATTCTTTTCCTTTTCAGGTTGCTGGCACTGTCCTTGACATCTGTGTGAAAATTGACGACAAAATATTCATTAGTGTTTGAGTTACGCTTGGCTTTGTGAGACGCTAAAACTGATTCCGGCGATTTTTGAAATGTCTGAGTTAATTGAGTAAAGAACTTGCGTTAAATTTTGTTTGCGGAAAAGTATAGAATGTTGCAGAAGGCATTCGGTGAGCATTCCTATATCGAAAGAAATGTTTAGAAGGGGTATGAACAGTTCAAAGAAGGCAGAGAACGCGTTGAAGATGAAGAGCCCTCTAGTCAACCATCAAGCTCAACCGATGAAGCTCACGTCCAAAAATTAAAGATTTGGTGCTTGCAAACCCTTCGATTCACAATTAGAGACCTTACTGATGATGTTGAAATTTCAAAAGGATTGGTCAATTCCATTTTGGGCCTCAAATGCGTCAAATCTCGATTGGTATTGAAAACACTGAATGCACCAGCTCACACTGCATACCTTTATGACAAGTATTAAACCCATATCATTCCACAACCACCGTATTCACACCGTGCGACTTCTGGCTATTCCATAAACTCAAAAGACCACTCTGGGGCACCGTTTTGAGTCGAGATTCAAGAATCCGCGCGCTTTGAAGGCCATCCCTGTCGATGACTTTTTAGCATGCATTGAGGATTGGAAAAAAAGTTAGCATAAGTGCATTGTGTCTGGAGGGATTAACTTGAAGGCGATGAAATAAATTTGGAAGAAAAATAAAGAGTTTTTGAAAAAAATTATTGGTCTTACTTTTTGGGCAAAGTAGTATACCATTATGTCAAAAGAATGGTTTTAGTATTTCTACATATAAATTAATTAACATAATTTATAAAAATGGAAAAATTAGTAAAAGTTTACATTTGACTCTGAAAAAAGTAAAAAATGCATCTACATGAAAAAAAGTTGTATCTCGTGTTTTAAAAAAAAATCCAAACATCTAAACAATTATCGCAAAATATTTAAACATTTCTATAGGAACATTAAACAAATTATAAAATCTGATTTAAAATTAACCCAAACAACAGGAAAAAAAACGAAGTTCACTGGTTAACGCCAAAACATGTTTCACGAACATTGTTGCACGAAAATTATTTGACAAATGAAAAATGGAAAGATGTAGTTGCAATTAGTCTCAGCTCTAGGAACATTGATGTGGTGTAGTAGTAGTAGTTACAATTGATGAGCCTTCTCTGTATTTATTTAATAAAAAAATTAAAAGATCGATTTACTATAAAAAAAAAGAGAGAAAAAGGTTCTAAAATGTTGGTTCAGAGTAAAGGCTGAAATTTTGCTAAAGATTCCATCATTAGTATTGAATTTCCTTCCAAAGTAAAATTTAAAAATAAGGAAAGGATAAAAAAATGAATGTATAGAAAGGATAAAATAAGAAAAAAATGAAGTGAAAAAAAATGTCAAAACTAATCCAAATTATTATCAGAAAAGTTTTATGTCCAAAACAAATATTTCCCTCCAATCTTCATTTTTTAAAAATCCATGAGGATAAAGTTACCAATTATACCTCTAAATGTACTGCTCTATATTTGAAATAAAATGACCAATGTAACCCGAACTCTAGTCCCCCCGACTTGTCTCCCACGTATTGTTGCGCATTTGGATTTTTAAAGCAAGTTCTTTATAAATGGCATCCCAAAATATTGGATGGACCTTGGACGGTTGTGCTGGAGCAGTGGAACAAAAATCAACCTTAATATTTCAAGAAAAGCTTTTTATCTTGAAAATCAAGATGTAACATGATAGTTCAGCAAAAGGACATTAGACTGAATTTATTAGAAAATAAAATTGTTAGCATTTTTTATGAATATATTTTTTTTCGACGTCGTTTCAAAAATGTATGAACAATGCAGTCTCGATATTTCATCTTATAATTATCTTTACTTATAACAATATATATTTTAAATTTGCGCGCAACTCCACTGCTCAACAATTTTATGCGCGCAACTCAACTGCTATTTTTTTGGTAAATCTGCTTATCCATAAATATTCAAAAACTTTTGGGGTGTTAAAGAGTGATGGTAGAAATTCAAAAATAGTGCAAAAAGAGCTTCAGGGTTAAAATTAGCTTCTTAAGATGATTACGATTACACCAATTAACTAATCTATGAATCTATACGATTTCATCGAATTAAATTCTTAAATACAGTAAAGGATATCACACAACTGTGAATATGACAGCGATTTTTGTATTAAAAAAACAATTAAATTCCTTTCCTTTGTGACGGTTCAAATTCTTGAGAAAATTTTAAATGTAAAATTTTAATAATAGATTGAGTATCAAGAAGTAAAATTAAAAAAAAAAAAAAACAACCATTTTAGCACATGAAAAAAAGTCGAATTTTTACACAATACAAAAATGCATTTAATTTGCTTATATTTTCATTTTAAATATGCTAAAATTGTTTGAAATTTCATCTAGTTGTTTTTTTTTTTTATATGAAATAAAATGCTTTTTAAAAAATTCTTATGAATTTGCTTAAAGATTTCCAAATTTTTGCCTAACATCTTCCGATTTTATTGAATTAAAATTTTAAGCATGATTAAATTTAACATTTACGCATTACTTTCTATATATATATATATATAATAAGCAATTTTATGCATTCGTATTGAACTCATCTATTATTGCAATGTAGTTTTGAATGACACTTATTGAGCAGCAGAAAAATTTATAAAAGACTAATATTCATGCAAATATCATGCAAATTCAATAATTACATGTATTAATATATTAATGCAAATATCACGGCAAACTGAAGATACAGCCAAATGAACCAAATCTAGTTTTTAAAGAAACACTATTCGCAAATAAATAACCCTATAAGTCCACCCTGAAAACATTGCTACCTTCCACACACAAATCCTATAAAGTGACGTTGACTCATCGAAGTAGTGTTAACCTTTATAAATTTAACAAGTTTAGTCAAATCATACGTCAACATGTAACGATAAGTAGAAGAAATTCGCATTCGCGTTCCTATTTTTCTTAATTTATTCCTTAAATTAAATAAATAACTTGATAAATGATTAAATGGAATCGTCTTGAAATAAGTCTAAAAATAATTACATAAATAGTTTTGTCTTAAAGGACTCTTTTTTTTTATTTGTTGGATCATGGTGGGATTCGTGTTTCGCAAATATAGAACGAATAGATCGAATCGAATCGAATCACGAATAGATGAGATGAGGACATTGCCTTCCGGGAGGACTTTTAGTGGTAATTTCCCCGCATTCGCATGGTAGAAAACTCCCACCAAGCACCCTGCTATTCGATACAAAACTCTTTTACATTGAGTGTCACAATCTCCATTGAGTCACTCTCAATCTCCACCTCGTTTCTGAAAGCAGAGATGCCCCTAGAGGAATTAAACCTGTGTCCCCCTGTATGTCAGTTGCGCATTTTACCACTCGGTTACGAATGGGCTACTTAATCACTTTGTATTGAAAGGTTTTCAATACAAACTGATAAAACTGATTTTAATTCCTAAAACCAAGCAAAAACTGTCATTTTTTACTCTTAATAATTCACTTGAATTGTTTTTTTGTGGGATTCATTTAGCTTTTCTTAGACATCTTAAAACCAAACATATTTTGTGCCACATTTACCTTATCTCCCTCAATTCAAAAGATAATCTTTAACTTTAATAATGATGTATACTAAGTTTAAATTTACCTGCTTTTCAAGAATAACAAGGAATTGTAAATGATATTGGAACACATATTCAAAATTCCAACTTAAAATAGTTTAAAATTAGAAGGAAATAAAATAATTTCAATACTTACAAAGCAAAGTCCAACAATCAGTAGCACTGAGGTCAAAACACATATGGCAGACAATATAAACATCATCACAACCAGAGCTGGAAGCAAAAATGTAATTGAAATTAAAAAAAAATTTTGTTTCTAATAATAAATATGTGCTGCTTTATTCCCAAATCATATCTCTTTTAAATAATTTTAAAAATCAGTCTATTTAACAAATTCATAATTAATCCAAAACATATCCAACAACAAGTGAAAATAAACAAAAATCAATGAAATCAATAGCTGGCACATATAAATGCACAAAGAAGGTGATTATATGTTTTCATTTCATACCACTGAGGTTTATATTTTTAAATTAAATGTTTATTCTCTATATACAATCCACGAAAGAGTCGAAAATGTATATAGCAGTATGAAATAAACCTCAACCATTAATAGGAAATACTATTTCATGCTCATTTCTAAGAAATATTTGGGTTTCAAAAAAATGTTTTTTTCTTATTATAAATTATAATATTGTTTAAGCTATATAATATTGGTTTTTTAATTAGTCTAGAATTTTCTTCAAAATAATATGCAAAATTAAAAATTTTTTTGTTTATTTCAAGTTGCCGTAAAAAATAACTTAAATATAGTATTTGTTTTAATGCACATTCAATATATGGATATTTTATAATTATTTTTTTCAAAACTAATTCAGCTAATACTATTTTTAATTTAACTTTTTGGGATTTTTTTTATGTATTTTTATGCTCATTTTTTTCCATTCAGTACCAATTTTTATTTACCAGGACAGAAAAATGTTGTACAAACTTTGAAAATTCTTTTTTTTTTTTTTTTTGCTAGATAAGGATCATATTTATGTCAAAAATATTATTTCCCTTGCTTATGACACGACATTCTGCTGAAGACATCGCAACATATTATTTTCTTTTAAATACCTTAAACTTAAAAAACTGGGTTCATTTTTAAGATAAGTTAAAAACAGTTTTATATATTTTACTCTAAAATTGTTTGTAAGAAACAGGCACACCCTTTAAAAGTGCTGAATTGCTTGTAGTGGTTGGTTTGAAAAGCCAGTGTATTTTTCTCACAAAAGTCTATGATTTTTCGTTAAATGTACTGCATTTTTATAAAAATAGAAATATGTAATTTAAAATGAAAAATTCACTACTTAGTAAACTTATAGTAAACTATTATATCTTTAGTTTTCAACATATTTTTCTAAGATTGACAGCAAAGAGAAGAATGGCTCAAAAAATTCTTTCCAAGCAAATGATTAAAATTTCCTGCAAAAGCATTCTTATGCACTAATAGTTCTATTAATCTGCATATTATTTATATAAGTTCCTGACAAAGATATTAAGAAAAAAATGCAACAGACAATTAATGAAAGAAACTGAAATTTGACTTGAATACTAAAAAGAAATGGAAAAATAATACCTTCTGGTATACGAAAGAAAACTTTAAAATTGGGTTCAGGAACTATTTTTGCTCTTTCTAAGACTAAGTGATCTTGTCAAATATGTATTATCTGTAAAAGAGATTTCCCAAAAGACCAAACTTCACATCTTTATTGATTCAACCGAAGAATAGACCTGTTATGTATTTAAAAATGTTTAAGTTCCATGCAGTAAGGATCTCAGTATTAATGTTCCAAAATTTAATCTTTTAGATCAATGAAAAATTCTTCTTAATTATTTCACAAAGTATTCAGAAAGGTTCGCAGTAATATAAAGCTAGAGGAACATTTTGAACGGTCAACTAAATATATCAACCATTATTTCTTATTTAACCTAGCGGGCAAAATGTACCTGAGGGTTAATGTTTTCTTCGGATTATGAAATCACTTGGAAGACAATAATCAGAATATAGAGGCAGTATTTTATACTTAAAGGCACTCTATAGTAAAAATTATTAGAAATGCGTACTGTATTAAATAAAGCAGGAAGAGGCTTTATTTTGATGTTAAAAATGTTTGCATTCCCAAGAAGGACAAAATCAAACAGATATTTCTTATTAAAGGATATGATCTCCCTTAATTGCAATGATCACGCCTCAAAGTCTCTTTATACTCAACACCAGTTAAGTATGAAGACAAAAATTGTTGATGATAGAGTGTCCATTTTTCAGTGAGTATCTGTTACAGTTGTTGAGTATTCTTCGACAAATATGGTCAAAACTAAAGGCATCCTCAAAAGAATCCTACACATATTTTACGAAATTCAAATCAGAAAGAATGCTGGTGAACCCATTTTTGTAACATCCACAATTTTTCCTCAACAGGAACTAAATGTGATTGGATATTATAGTCCATAAAAAGTAATATGAACCAATAGCCCATCAGAATAAACGCACGGGTTGATTTAGTGGTTTCTGTTGATAGTATACTAATCGAAAGGCTTTTGTGAGGCTATTCAGTCTTATCCCCCCCTAAATAATCACTCCAGGGTCATAGTAACAGTCTCTTTCCTTCACGTTATTGGGATGAAATCTTGTCTCTATTATTTGACGTTCGGAATTATTTGTGTGGAAAAGACTTTCATCAGAAAAGAGGATCTGACTCCATTTATGAAGAACACAATCTTTGTACTCTTTACGTCAGTCGAAATGGTCTCACTGATGGGCGACTGTCAATGACTGTCAACTCATTCTACAATGGCAGATTGAGTAAGTAGCATTCAAATGAGCTCATAGATTTTCCTCCTGGATGTAAAAAATAATCAAGGTGTGTTAAATCTCAAAGTAATATTTTCTACTGCGTTAGTCTCAGTACAAATTTATGGATAAACGGAAGTTTATATGAAAAAACTAAATGACATGGTGTTTATTTAGCTTCACTCTGTCACTTAGTTTTTATATATATATACTTCTGATATTCACTACAAGAAGGCAGAAGTTGGATTTATATAATGTATGAAATACAACAATGTTTTTCATTGCATATGAATCTATAACTGAATTAAGGTGAATATTTCACACAACCCTTATTGTTTCATAAATTTTAATGCCTCTCATTTGAAAAAATAATATCATTTTAGATCCGCACAATTTATTGAAAATTAGAATAAAAGTGCAGATCTTAGAGATGTTTTCGGATATTGGTTAATTATTATGGAAATCCAATCTTTCATATATTATTCATATATTTATTTATATTGTTAAATAAATATATTAATAATATTAAAATAGCCTTTAAATCTCCTGACATGTGTTATATGAATATATTTTGCTATACCTACTTCCAAGATATATTACAGCAGTTAATTTTTTTTTTTTTTTTACAATTGCAAAATTACTTTATCACTAATGCATAAATAAGTGTTAATGTTAAAAAAAAATCT
Organism: Caerostris extrusa; assembly: GCA_021605095.1. Lineage (NCBI taxonomy): Eukaryota > Metazoa > Arthropoda > Arachnida > Araneae > Araneidae > Caerostris > Caerostris extrusa. The sequence goes on from BPLR01014075.1 coordinate 74,722, forward strand.
TGATAGAACTGAAAATGTCGCTTGAAGAAATACACTGGCCTCTAAAAGTTGAAGTACATGTTGGTTTTTAGTCTAGTTAGCAAACAAATGAATAGGAGAGTATGAAATTTGGAACTAATGTACATTAAACAATTATTTAATGAATTAACATAATTTAAATATAAAAAATGATTGCAAATTAATAATTATATTTGATACAAAAAGTAAGTTTATTGAATGAGAAAAAGGCAGACTTTGGTACAAAAGCAATAAATAAATGGGTTTCAAAAAAGAAATGTATCCACTTCACACTTCTACTCCATATTGGCTTTCCAAACCGCCAATTGAAATCTAAGACCATACATGACGCAATCTTTGCTCAAACTCATTTACCGCTATACGGAAGAGAATTTAACTCAGACACCTATTAAGGTAGTGCCATCTGCTCCATAGGATTAAGGCCTATAGAAATGGAGTTGGCCATTCGATTTGCTTAAACCTTTATCCACAAGATGACAACAGAATTAACTCAGTGATATTAGGCATTATCACCATTAGAATAAATTCATTGCCAATGGCCACAGCTTATGATCCGGCATATGGATTGTTATCTCAATACCTCATGGAGCATATGCAGATAAGTGGAACTACTTTGAGAGATTTCAGCGCATACGACATCCAGAATTACTCTCTAGAATAAATCTGTACTCATCTGTTCTGTAGCATCTATAGTTGTCTGGTTCATGTAACGCGCTCTCTTGCCTGACGTAAATAGGCCGTTCTTTATCATTGGTTAATAGGAACACAAACAAGGGGAAATCTTGTACAGAGTCCTTGATTATGAAGACGTCTTCGTATATTGAAACTGATCCCGGAATTTTTAGACCATACTACAAGACATACTAAGAAATCTAGCAGCATCAACTTGAGATAAACTCATATCCATCCATCCAGCAGCCCAACATCTCAACAAATCTAGACTTCTCCTAGGCAATTCCAACAATATTTTCATACCAAAAATCCACAGACATTAACAAAAATTACAAGAAAATTGAAAAAGTGGGATATTCTCAATTTCCTTCGACTTACATGTTAGTGCCCAATACTTTGCCTTATATATATATATATGTATTATAAACCTTATTTTTTACCTTTAGTTTAATTTTGCAGTGTTCAGCATCACAAAACAGGTTGTCCCTTAACTTTTGGAAGCCAGTGTACATTTGTATAACTTAATTATAATTACATTTTAAATTCTTATTTTTTATTGTTACGTAATTTGTTGAATAACTTCTTAATACTCTCTCTTGAGTAATTGATCTTTACTAGAAATATTATGTTTTCTAAGAAAATTGTTACAGGTTATAATTTCATAGCATTAATGACACTTTTTTTATTTTTAGGTTCTTCAAGGCTTAACTCCACTTTCTTTAACAACCAGAAAACTTATATACAAGTATGTGTGTCTACAAAAGGATATTTATGATTCTAAGTGATTCAGTGTTTATTTAAAAAGAGTGTTTCTCTTAGCTTCAGGCATATTCTTTTGCGATTTCAACAAGGAAAAGGAAGGTAAAAAAAAGAGAGAGGTGACTTGTAATGTTAGCTTCTCCATTAATAGTTCTCTCCCAATTTAGGGAGAAAAAGACTCCTGCTATAAAAATTTAAAATTTATTGTTTTTTTTTTTTAAACCATGATTCTTGATATGTATTTTTAAAAATACAATAATTTATAATTAAAAATTTATTCATATATTGTTCCTACCAAACTTTCTGACTCAAGTTTTATTTTTCAGTCATATTTTACTATTTTAAATTGAAAATGGATTTAAAAAGTAAAAGAAAGAGAAAATAGATACTGCGCTATCCTGATTTGAAAAGTTTATAAGTAAGGGGGTAAAAGTACGCAATGTAGTCAAAACATTAAAACCCCTATTAAAACTGTTAAGCATATGGAATTGCTTGCAAGGCTCATTAAATGGTAAGAATGGGTCTCAAGATAGAAATTAAAGCCTGCTCCGTTAGTACATAGTAGTTTGTGTGGTTGCATTTAACAATTTTAAAGTAAGGAAGTGTCAGATAAAAGATAGACTGTGACTGTCAGATGGCTGAGTTAAAGCATTTAAGAAACTTATCAGCTGTTCCTTTATATGATACATCAAAAATTATCTATTAGGAAGGGGAAATATTAACCTGAAAATTAATCGTTGGCTGGACAAAAGCCATTGAAGACAGAGATGAGTGAAGGCTTTGTCGGTTTTTCGTGTTTAAAGATGTGTTGCCATTATTAGTGAATTTAATCTTAGTGATTGGGTGAATGAGTCGGAAAACATAGTTCACCAGACACTGCCTTCTTATGGGACTGTAGAAATAAAGCATTGGCTGGACATTGAAGATAGAGATGAGAGAAGGATCTTCTGACTTCCTCGTATGGATAGATGTTCTGTAATGATTGTCATTGCCAGCGAATTTAATCATAGTGATGAGGTGAATGAATCACGGTCGAAACACAGTTTATCATACACTGTTGTCTATGGAATTGCGAAACTTTATTTCCATACATGTAGCTATGCTAAGTGCACTTCATTGTAACACCCATAATGTGCGTATATTGTCATGCTGATAGAAGTACTGAATAGAAGAAGATATTCAGATCGCATGGATCAACGATTCTCATTTCACGAGAATCGTTGAATTCATGAGAATCATCATTTCCCAAGTCTTTATGCAATGTTTCCCAAAGAAAAACACGAAATAACGAAAAAAAGCATCAACAACACAACTAGTGAATGGACATAAAATAGACGAACCTTTTTTGTTCACTTATACAACGAGTAAACTGCAACTTCCAGTTGAAAGTATCAGTGATACTTTGCTCTCTTTTTTAAAGAAAGAAGATCTTTAAAGCTCCAATAACGACCTAAACTTCTTTGATAGTAATTTAATGTTTTCTGCTGAACAACGTTTAAAAAGTGAAAGTTAAGAAGACCTTACCTGAGAGATTGAGAATCGATTCCACGTGGAAGGAACCGGCAGCAACAACACTCATGTAAAACGCCTGAAATGAAAAGGAAACAATTAATTTAAGTCATGATCAATATTATAAAAAAATGGGAATTTAGTTTAATACATAGGAACTAATTTCAGAAAAATTTTTAAAAAAATCGATTTACGATCGGGTTCTGTCTCTAAATATCAGTCTTAAATTAATAAATGTCTAATATTTATCCAAAATTAATATTTAAATTAATAGTCCATTATTGTTTTAATGCTTTATGCGTTAGACTTTTTAATATTGTCATTAACTACATTTGTGTTCATTTTAAAACGGTTTAAAATATGCAAATTTCCATGAACATTTATAAAGTATCTTTAACGCACATGCAATTTAAATACATAAATACAACAAAATAACAAAACTGCAAAAAGAAAATAAAAATATCGATTGTTAATAAGAAACTGATGCAAAAAGTATGTAATCAGTTAGAAGTAAGCTATAGCATATGGCTAAATAAATTATAGTTTTAAAAAACTAAAAACACGCTTTTAGAGTTAATCAAACTAAAAAGTAAAAAATAATTGTTAACATAAGAATAAAATTACTAACGAGAAAATTAATGTCACCGTTCTAAAAGGTTGGGGTGCTCGATATCAATCGTTATAATTTTTCACTAGTTTCATTCCGAAATGCACAGTTAGTTTAAAATGTCCTACAAAGCACCCCACGCTTTTAGAAAAGTGACATTAATTTTCTCGTCAGTAATATTATTCTTACGTTAACAATTATTTTTTACTTTTTAGTTTGATTAACTCTAAAAGCGTGTTTTTTAAACTATAATTTATTTTTTACTTTTTAGTTTGATTAACTCTAAAAGCGTGTTTTTTAAACTATAATTTATTTTTTACTTTTTAGTTTGATTAACTCTAAAACGTGTTTTTAAACTATAATATTTAAATGAGGTCCCTGGTACGGTGGACTAGAACTATAGTTCTTACAGGAATTTAATTGTGAGTAAAACAAGGTTAAACTCGAATATGCCGAGCCAGCCAGGATTCGAACAGGGAATCTCCTGATCCGTTGTGCCACTGTCCCACGTAGGTTTGAATGGTACTTTCATTCTACATGGGTTAAATTGTTCTTAAGTTAAAATAAAATCACTAATCCTGGTGATCCTAATCATGATGAGATAATAAACTTATCAAAATATTTTATTGTCGTCGGTCCGATGATAAGTCTACAACGTTTAAATTAAATCTGATAGCTTTAAAAGTAATGCAAAATCGAGCCCAAAGAGTCAGTTACAAACAAACATATAGGTGAAACTAATAAAAGCGTATTAAAAATTATGCTGTGATGAGTACACAAAAGTAGTGTACTCATCACAACATCTTCGTTCATTAGCAAGCATGGCGTTTTTAATACGCTTTTATTAGCTTCACCTGTATGTTTGTTTGTAACTGACTCTTTGATCTCGATTTTGCCTTACTTTAAGCGATGAGATTTAATTTAAACGTTGTAGACTTATCAAGGCCCGACGACAATAAAATATTTTGATAAGTTTATTATCTCATCATGAGGATCGATTCAGGATGAGTGATTTTATTTTAACTTATGAAGAGCAATTTAACCTATGTAGAATGTAATGGTGAAAGCGTGTTAAGAGGCCAATTTCACACACGACGATTTGTAAGCAGTTTTATTCTTCAATAAATATAACATAAATGAAGTACAATTGAGAAAGAAATTATAATTAATACATTAATTTTAAATATTGAAAAAATATAAATGGTTTTTATAACAATTTTTGCATTATAAAAAATTCTAAACCATATGAGATCACGTTTATAGTTACAAAATTATAGAGCAATTATATTCTATGAAAATACCTACGTTTTCGCCAAATCTAAATAGGAAAAAAAACTGTTAATGTAATTTAGTTCGGAATTCTAACGAAAAGTAAAAATCTACCTATGTTAATAAAAAAAAAATATTAATTGAATTTTTATACCCCTTAGTAAATAATGTTGGAAAATATTTTAAAAATAGAATGATATATTTGAAAAAGAATGAATATATTTCAAATTCGATATCAAACCAATCCAAAAACAAAACCATAAATGTTTTTAGTATTTAAATTAAGAAAGTAAGAAATTAGAAAAATTAGTTAAGAATTTTTTTTTTTTTCAAATATTTATACCAAAAAAAAACAATTTTTTTTTTTGTGACTATTTAATACTATTTTTTCAGCTATTTTTAGAATATGATACTTTTTACTAATTAAATTTTAGAATTTCTTTAAATGGAAAAGATCAAATCCATTCTTTAATGCATTAAAAAAAGTTATTAATTTTATTAAAGTTTTTTTTTTTTTTTTCTATTCATCTGCTACAATAAAAAAATTATAGTTTAATTCGAAGAATGGTTTATTTTTTAATTTTTTTCATCTTTCTTATTATTAAGCTCTTAATGTAGTTTAATTATGCTTCCACATTTTTATTTATTTTTTAACTGGATTAATCACTTAAAAAGTTAAAAAAAACTTTTAGTTAATAATTTTACTTTTACTTTTCATGTTTTAATGCGAACCAACCAAAGCATTTCGACGAAAACTGATGGTATTATTAAAATTTGAAAAAAAAAAAGGTACATTTATAGACCTCATTAACTTTTTAAGAAACTCGACTCAAATAAAATTGCTCCTATTTTAACATAAGTAAAACATTTCCAATATATAATTGCTAAATCACTGGATATTGATGTATAGGTATCATTACAAAAGACTTAAGTTATGTATTATTTTCAAGAAGGCGTATGTAATATAATCAGAAACTTTTCCTCCAAACAACAAACAAAACAAATAACTTTTTTTTTTTTTCTGTGCCATGACTTCAAAATGTTGGCAACCACAAATAATAAATGAAATCGATCCCCTTTTACCCAGTTTATCTATGCATAAAATAGATTTGGTTAATTTTCTGAAAAAGAAGTCAAGTAAATAAAAAGGTGTTATCGAAACCTAAGCTAATAAAAGAAACTAAACTAATTAATTTTCTTTCTAGTTTGCTTTACATAAAAGTCCATGACTTATTTTAATAAAAGACCTTTTTTATTTCAATAATTTCTTTCCCATTTAAAAGATCGATTCCATTGTTGTGTGTAAATTAAAATAAAGTATTCAATATTTTAGCATGAATATGTTAAAATAAAATATGTGTTAATAAGATACGTTATTTTAAATAAATACAGAAACATACAGACAAGATAATACATATATATTAGGATACATATCATCATAATCAGTGGCGCAGTCTCACATTCTGGGCCAAGGCCGTCCGCTACTGGAAAATTTCGAGACAGGAAATGTTTTTTTTACGGAGTAAAGGTTGATAATCCTACTCCTAAAGCTCTATAGTCATATTAGACTGAGACCTACTGTTTAAAGAGGATATCGAACCACTATAAACATCCATGGCACCATCGGGACTCGAACCCGAAACCTGTGGCACCAAGCGGCGGAGCGCTAGTCACTCGACCATTAGGCCTATTAGGATACATATATAAAAATAAAGTCTACTTGCTTTGGGTATTAGTTTTAATTTCGGTAGTCTTATTTTTAAAGCTATATCGCTATGAAAATTCTGACTCACAATTAAAAGATGCTCTCGACAGGCCTATGAGGCACATACATGCTATTATGAAGGCAGGCACGGGTCAAATCTGCTGACAGTGTGCATTGCAACCACTGATTTCAAAAAACAAGAAAATCTATCAAGTTTGTAACAGAGTGCTTAAATATTTCGCCTCAGTAATCAGACAATTTAGTGAGAATTTACCGGGCTTTCTTCCATATGAAACGCGAATGAGTGCAATTCTTCCAGAAAGTTATCATTTCCTCATACCCGTCGGTGAACTGTTTGAAATATGTTGCTATCTTAATGCAGATGGCAATACAGGGGCAGTTAATCTTTATGCCATCTTTATGCATTGCTGTTACTCATTTAGCACTACCCAGGAGTACGTGCAGCTTGAAGATATGCTACAGACGCGAGTAACGCTACCCTCACAACGTTTTACGATCATATTAGGCAGGGACCTACGATTTTAAGTGGATTCCGATATTTAAAGACATACTACAAACATCTATGGAACCTTCGGGACTCGAACCCGAAACCTGTGGTACAGAGCACCAGAGCACTAGCCACTCTGCCATTAGGTCTCCTAGTGTTTGAAATATATATGAATGGAATACTAAGTTCCATAACTAGAGAAGAAAAAGAAAAATGTGTTCTGAAGCATTAAAATAAATTAATATAGTCCACAAAACAAATTTTCTCCAATTATGATTAGGTTATATTGATGGGTTTTTTTTTTTTTTTTATCAAAATTAATATTGCAACTACTTTTCGAATAAATTAATTCAATATAAGAAACGAATTGTTAAAATATATTTGTTATAAAATAAATAATTCTCTTGTAGCGTACTTTTGTAGCACATTTATTGCAGAATTTTAGACGTTTTCTAAAGGAATATCAATAAGAATACTTCAGAACAAATCTAATTATCTAAATTGGTTAATATTTAATTAGTTTTAATTAATTTGAGAAAAAAAATACCTAAGGGCATGCCGCTAACAATCGAAAAGACATGAAATAGGAGAATTGTTTTTCAAAAACTCACATCCAATTTTCTCTTCGTTTACTTTTTTCGTAAATTCATAAATAAATTAAATACTAGCTCGATGTTAGTATATAAAATTAAATTTATAATCAAATAATAGTTTTTGAATTAGAAAGAGAAATTTTATCAATTATTTATTAATCATTCGCTCGTATAATGTTTTTAAAATAATATATCTAAAGGAGTACAGTTGAATAATTAATTCAGATTCCCTTCTGATTACTTTTTTAAAAAAACCATTTCCATGATTAAATTTGAAAAACAACAGTAAATTTTCCTTTTAAATTAGAACTTTGTAATCCAGTTCTATTCACAACTTGGGAATAGAACTGGATCGTTTTAAAGCAGTCTACATCATTTAGTAGACTGTTTTAAAGTGATTATACCGCCTGCAAAGAGTTGAAAACGCATTTTCACTTTAACTGAAAAATTTACAACAATAAAAGACCGAGGAAAGAGCTGGTTTTGTTGAAAATGTCGTCTTTTACAATGATGTTAGAGAAGGAAACTGCCTTATATTTGCGCATCTTATTTGTTAAATATTTAGTATTTTAATGAATTAGTATTTTCTTGTCAATGTCAATTTCATTATAGAGCCTGAATTTGCTAATTGAGGCGACATTTTACAGGTTTAACTTTATTAACTATTCATTGGCATATTGCAGTCGACATAAATACTGTATTTGATGAGCTTGCAAAAGAGAAAAGATTGATTTTAATTCATAGTTCTTCTTCATTGGCGCAACAGCCCCATGGTGCCGTCTACCTACTGGCAGATTTCGAAACATACGATATTTATCTTTTTACGGTGTAGAATTGCCATACCTATGCCCAACAGTGATATTAGACCAGAACCTACAGTTTAAAGTGGATTCCGAACCCCTGCAAATATCCATGGCAACTCAGAGACCCGAATCCTGGGACACCGAGTGCCAGAGTGCTAGTCATTCGGCCATCAAGTCTCAATTTATAATTTGTTTGTGTAATTTTTTTAGAAATTAAATAAACTAATTTTCTTGAGCAATTCTTCTTAGTTTTATGCTCTTCTTTTTATGTAATTAAACCAAATAAGTTCATTTTAACAATTATTAATAAATAATTAATATAGATAATTTCGACTTCAGATATCTTTTCTATTACTTATAGTTTAGTAGGACCAGTCATAAATTGTTAGCTATATTTTGTTACGCCCCCTCAGACAAACTCCTGAATCAGTGCTTTTGACCGGGCTCATATTCTACAAAGATAAGTACTGATGTTCATGTCTGTAAAACTGTATCCTCTGTATCCCAAAACTGTTAATTCGAAATTTGTCACCACTTTTATTGGGAACTGGGTGATGTGGAAGGTAAAAACTGAAATTGGCTGGAACATCTATCTCACTTTCAGGAATTACTTCCACATAACCAAGTTTCAAATAGTCCATATGTATATGGTATTCAGCGAAAGAGATGGATTCTTAGTAAACCGACGTTCAATTTGATGTAAGCGATGTATACCTATATCTCTAGAAGAAACAAGTTCACCACTAGATTCAGGAAATGGAAATTTGACAGCAAATCTGCCTGTTGAATCACGAGATAAAGTCTGTATGAAATGATTTTCACAAACTATTTCTTTTTGAGTGTAAACTTTATGTTTAAAATTTCTTCTAATTGCCAAAATTTGTCAAGTTAAAACTCAACTGCGTTGCAACTAGCATGATTTGATATAACTGTTTGCGAAACACCTTTTGTCTTTCCGAGAATTACCCAACTGAAAATTGATTCTAAAGCAGAGAGTCCGGAAACATTTAAATGTCCACTAAGCATCATTTAATTGAACACATCGGCGCCCAAAAGAATATCTATTGAGCCAGGCTGGTGACAGCTGACATCTGCTAACTGCAATTGTTTGAAAGTTGTCAGAACAGATGCATCGACTGGACATTGAGGAAGGTCACAGGTGATTTTAGGTATGATGAATGCATCAACAGTAATACAGAGGTTTTTGTAAAATTGTGATGTCATTTGTACTTGAACCGGACCTATAACCCTACCCACTTTTCGTGCATTCAAACCGTCCACGTTTATGTTTACTTTAGTAAGATTTAATTGCAATAAATTAGCGCAACTCTTCCTAATGAATGAGCCTTGACTGGCTGAATCAATAAGTAGCCTACACTTTTGCGAAATGTCATTAATGTATTAAACATAAACAATTGCTGTAGGCAATAAAACCCCTTGTGTGGCAGCCACAATTGCGTTATTGATACTAATAGAAGGAAGTTTATTTTCTGTGTGTGAATCAGATCTTGCATCGTTTGAATCCTTCGAACATAAAATTGTATTACGTGGCTTTGTACAGATTTTGCACATGCTTGCACGACATTTATCATTCGTATGTGTTTTGAATTTTAAACAATTAATACATAGTTTTAATTTTTTACAGTATCCCATTTTTCTTTGATAGCGAGTTCCAAAAAGCTATCGTACTTAAATAATTCGTAATGAGAAGTACTTTTGCAATAAGTACAAACATTCGCTATGATCTGTGAAGAATAAGCAGATTTATTGCTTATTTTTTTTATATATATTCCCCTTAACGCCAGAAGAACCATCTGGTTTCTCTTTTCGGCACTTAACCAAGAGCTAACCCACGATTTAAGATAGATACTTTGAACTCGGTGAAAGAGGAAATGTTTTTGCTTGCTTGTTCCAAAGTCCTTACGCAAAGTGTTTCAGAATCAAGTTTCCCCTTTAATAGAAAAAAATCATAGTATTCCAGTGCTCTATAGGCTGTATAAGCATTTTTAATGTGTCAATACATTGTTGTGTTGTATCAATTAATTTTCGTAAACTTGAGGCTGATTTATGTTTTAATACAGGCTGCGAAACTAATTTATTTTATGCTGCATTTATTATTTCTGTTTCGTTTTCACGACGTTCAGTGAGTGCATTCCACGCTTTTTAGTAATTTGAAATTTGAATTGATTGCAATAAAGTAGCTGCTTCGCCCTTCACAGAAAGTTAAAGAGATGTTGTAATTTCTGACTATCACTCAAAGATTCATTATTTTCTACGCTGGCAAGAAATAAATCACGAAATCAGATCCAGTCAATATAATTAGAAGTAAACACTGGTAATTCCACATGTTTACAATAGTATTAACTTCCTATTGATATGCATTTGAACAATGATCATTCTTTAATTCATCGTTTAACGTAATTTTTAATGAAACTAATTTAGTAAAAGTTCATGCATTTCCTGTTCGTATTTATCAAATTCTTTGTCTAATCAAGAACAAAGAATATCATTAGTTAATTTGTTTACTTCACTATCTAAAGTATTTAAGCCATTTTTAAGCACTTCAATAACAGAAATAGAATTTTATTGATTTTGTAAATTATTTACTTGAAAATTAATCGAGTTATCTTACCTTTTACAATTCGCTTGTGTTTTAAAAGATCTTCCACGTTGCGGTTTTGTGACCTTTCTCACTGTAAGTGCGATGCTATGCACTTTGTTATTTGTTACACACCTTGCACTTTGTTCAGTAAAATGTTCGATATTGTTGATTCGTTGTTAACATTCGATGTTGAATGTAAAGTTCAAATCGAGCTGAAAATTTTATCTTCAACTAATAAAATAATGTTTTTGTTCAAAATACGAAACTGTTGAAATGTCTATTAATATATTTTTCCAAACGGAAGATAACAAAAGTAAAATAACTTTATTTTCCGTAACTGTAAAAGAAACAAAAATGAAAAAATATAGAATATCAAATAAGAACTAGTTAAAAATCATTCAAAAACACTTTTTAGGACTTGGAAAATTACTATATTCTTCTGAACATTCCCATTTGATTTTGAAATAATTATATTAATTATTATATATAATATTTAATAAAACAAAGTTATTCTAGCATAAGTTTATAGTTTATTATATACACTGATAATTTAATATTTAAATATGCATAAAAATAATCGAAAACCATTTTTCTCAAATATTAACAGATAATTTTCTAATCGATTTTTCTGCTGATCAATTTTGATACTAATCTTTCTTCTGTTAAAAGAAAAACCTTAGCAATTTTTACAAATTTATAAAGCAACTTATAAAATGTTTCTACATATAAAAAATGATAATGTAGTTTAAAATGCCTCACTATTGGATAAAGGTGGTTAATTCAGTTCGTTTCTGATTAACTAATAGCATATTTAAATAATTTGTAGATAAATTTACATTTCTCTAAAAATATTTTAATTGACCTTCATTCCAGTTGAACATTAGGAAACTCCGTTCCCTATGAGATTAGATCCTTAACCATTTGGTTTATGTTAAATATCTTTTAGTAAATGGTGCTAATATTTAAGCACTAATGAATGATAAAAGTGAATGAGGCTATATTCCGAAATCCATTTGCAACTAATGGACAACATAACAATGATATTGAGATCAGTTCCTATTTAAAAATGTAATAGTTGTTCATTTAAAGCGTCTCTGTTCAGCCAGTTAGCAAATTCAACATAATCTTGAGTCTTACACATACTTCTTAACGCATGCATTGCAAAAATCGTACTTTTGATTATGGTCCCTTCTTTTGGATAAATAAATGGCGATATAACTCGATCAAATGCGGGCGTCTGGTTTCACCCTTTGAATTGTTTGCCGAAGGAGATGATGAATGAAAAGAAGACGGAGGAAAAAAATTTAAGTAGAAAAATCTTCTGGACCAAGATTTATTCTTAAAATAGAGAGATACGTTACATTAAATATTTAACGCATTCCTTTTATTCTTTGTATTGTATTTCATCTTCGAATTCCGTGTATTGTTCTATTCAGAAAAAGAGAAAACACTTGTTCAGTTTTTCAATGAAAAAAAATGTAGATCACCAGCCTATCTGACCAAGATTGTTTTTTTTTTTTTAAATACTTTTTAACTTTATTCTTATTATATTATTCAAGTTTGTAAAAAATAATATGGGATTCATTTATTAATTTCTAAATTTTTTTTTAATAAATTCCCTTGTGGAATGGCTATTAAATTTCTTCCTTGGGGGGGGGAATGGGTATGTTTTTTTCACCTCTATATTCCTTATCGTCCGTGAAAAGGTAAATATATTCTTAAAAATAAACTTTAAACACTATTGAAATCAAATAGCTAAAAGGTAATTGATTCATAAAAAAACTAATGAATAGAATAACATTCAGTCGGAAGGAAAATTATTCTGATTTGCATTACAGTAACGAAATTATTTAAATTTTTCTCAAAGAAGATATAACAAGTACTTATTATTCCAATCTATCATAAATTTTGCTTTATTATATCAACTTGAAGAAAGAAGCGCATGCACCTCCATCTTTATCAAGAGTTTCTTGTAACTTTTATTATTATTATTATTATGAAGTGTTTTCTGTAACTGTTTTTTGTTATGAAATGCTTTTTTTTTTTTTTATCTCAGAGTGCTTTTTATAACTTTTACAAGTGAAATCTGCCCCTTCAAAGTGGCAATAAATTCGTATTCTAAACATAAATTCCTTGGAATTTTTTTGTATATTAACAATAAAATCCTCTAGAATGACCGAAAAAGACCTATCAGCTATTTTGAACCTGGTAATCATTTCTTTCGCATATATTATGATGCTTCACTCTCCATTTCTTGCACCAAAGCAGTGTAAAATGTTCTATCATATTAAAAAAGCAAAAATAAAACAGTGTATTCAAATCTTTTTGCCAAGAAAAATGTTCTATCATATTATGAAAAAAGATCATCTGAAAAGAAGCTCTGTAATGTAATAAAACGGATTAGCCACAATTTTTTATTTAAAAATGGTTTAAATGCCCTTTCATAATCAAAATTTTAAAATAGATAAAAAATTGCTTCATCGTACAAATAAAAATTTTTATTTACATGTTCATTTTAAACATGTAAAAAATGTACTGCCTATGAAAAATAACTTCGTCTTGTAGACATTGTTCTTAAGGCGAAAAATGCAAAATGCAAAAAGAAAACTAAGTACTAACAGAATTCAAACAAATATAATATAAATAATCACGTAGAAAATACAACCCTGAAGTACCTTACAACACATTATTTTCATTTAAATACTTCACAAATTCAAACAAATTAAAAATCTCAGTAAAATACTTAAAAACCATTCTGTAAATAATCATAAACATAATCTAACATAAAAACAATAGGGAGAGAAGAGTGGTTTTGGATATATGGCAAAACTTATTAAATGATGTTCACTCGTAATATCAGAACTCCTATCGAACAATGGAATGAACTAGAAAATTTTGTGTAGTTTAAATGAACAGAGACATAATCATCCAGCTGTTCTGTTTGGAGATTAAAAGCATCACTATTAACAGCCTTTTTGTGTTCAATATTCATTCTTTCAGTAACTTATTTTTTTATGCAATCGAAGTTCCAATTATTGAAGTCTTTCCTATATGTCACACTGTTAAGCCAATAGCTATCACAATTCCATTTTTCAAAAATGTTATACCGTAACAATTAATAATACAATCAAAGTCTACCTAAAACAATGAAGGAAATGTTATCAGTTTTCAAGTATTGATTATTGACTTATTAGTTTTGAAATTATTGACAAATATATTATAACACCTTCCTCATTGGTTGGTCTTTATTTTTATGCCTTGTTATTGCCTTATGTAATGTAGAAAATGTTATGAATTTTCAAATAGAAATAAATGATTTGTTAATTTTGAAACTAATGATAGAAAATATTATAACACATCTTTAATTTACTAAAGTACTAAATACCTAAATGTGGCACTTTTACAATCAAACATTTCATTTTCACTTATCATTTAATTATTTCTCAAACACATTCAATATGATAGCAATTTCATCAGAGCAGGCCATCCCAAATGTTACAATAGATTTATTTGAACTCGGTCGTGTTGTTTAACCTTTTATCTCTGTTAACAATCAACTAATTAAATTAGCTACAACGTTTTTTATAAATATTCCTCCAACAGACTTTTACAACAGTATTTCAAACAAATAACTCCTGATCATCCAAATATTCTTAGCTCCTTTTCGATTCAATTACAATGCTGGTCTAATTAGGCTAAATTTAGATTCAATCAGAAGCATAGAAAGCGAGTTGGTTGCCAAATTGGTTGCAAATCATTTATTATTTATCCTCATTTATAATTTAGAATTTTTTCCTTCCAGATCACAGAATTTCTTAGAATCAAATGTACAGTATTTCAAAGAATATCAGCATTATCTGGAAACATTTAACTCCGCCTTTTAATTTAATTGCTATTTGGGAAGAATTCGGTTAGAAATAAATTCAATATATTTATTAAAAAGCGAATTAGTTGCTAAGTGAAAAGAAGTGCTACGTTTGGGATTTTACACCAATTAATTAAGTGATAATTTTAACATGCGTCAAATAAAGGCTCGGTTTAAATTAATTTTTTCTAAGAGATTTTGGATTTCTTGTAAATATATACTTTTTATAAAATCATATGCATTATGCTTAAAAATATATCCATAAATTTTTAATTATTTTGTTTTTTAAGGAAAATTTATTATGTTCATCTTCAGCATTTCTTTCATTTCCCACTTGGTCGGGTCGACAGTAAGATTTAGACCAAGCCCATGAACCCGTGCGGTCTCAGTGATGGTAGGAAGGGCAGCTTCTGTTCTAATAGAGCACCCGTAGGCAGAAGTCCAACTTGTCTAAGAAAGACGACTGTGTCTTCCAGGAGGATTTTTAGAGAGAACTACCCTGCATTTGTGTATGGTAGAAAACCCTGGAAACTCCTACCAGGAAGTCCGACTAACGAGACAAGATGCTGAATTTCACAAATGCCATCGAGTCTCTTCGATTATTAGTGTCTACACTAAAACATCCAGTTAATTGAACTTCAAGCTTAATTCTCACCAGCTGCGAACGTTGCCACTAAGCCACGAGACGGGCTTCTTTCATATCTTAATCACAGAGATTTATATTATCATGTTACTTAAGATTTTTTAAGGTAATCCTGAAAAAAAGTTAAGATTTTTGATGATTAATATAATACTTTTTCATGAAATCATTTTGAGAAAGATAATAGAACTTTATATATTTTGAATATTTATGTTTTCAGTTAGAAAAACGTTAATATAGTTAACGAAAAATTTATTTCGGGTATACCAAAAAGATTTTTTTTCAAATATAAATTTATTTGCAGATCACATTATAAACATCAATTTATATTATAAACATTAACTCGCTTACATTAGACAACTTTAAAAACTAGCCATTTTCACAACGATAGAGAAACATTCATTGTTTATCTTATTTATAGTAATTAATCTCATTAAAAGTTTATTTCCAAGTAATTATCCCATCTAATAGACAAAATACGAAATTTTGCCAAAGCTCTATTAAGTTCTATAAATATCAGAAAATTGAACAGTTTATAGTAGATCTTACTTTTTTTCTTTTCAAAATTAATTCCATTTTCATTTTCAAAAGCTTAAGCAAATCTTTAAAAAGTAAAAATCAAATCGTACAGATTTAATGTTTCTAAAAGCCAAAACACCATAATAAGAACGAACGCACATATTGCCTGAACACATATTGATTAATTAATAAATATCTTATTAAAAAGAATTTGCCTTATAATAATAATTAGTCTTATTTGAATAATTAGTCTTATTTTAAAAGAATTTGCATTTCATTGTTGCTGATAAATCTGCAAAGCAGCTTATTAAGTTCTATTTATTTTTAAATTACTAACTTTTGAAATCCACGAGCTATTGTCGTTTTGTCCTATAAACAAATATCATTTTAAATTTTTGAAATTTCTAATAAAATTTCCGAATTTCCAATCAACAACTAACTATATTCCTTTAAAAATAAAGTTGTTTTTAAATATATAAGATTATTTAGAATACCTTAAATCACTTTTAAAAGCCAAATGTTTTATACTTAATAATTTAATGTTTGTTGAATGCATTATTCTTCATGATTTAATGGTTGTCGAATGCTTTAATACCTAATTTGAAACACTATTTTGAAAATTAATGCCCATTAATTACTTCAAATAAAATTTATTTAATGAATCTATTAAAATTAATTTTTAATGTGTTCAGAAAAGTATTCAAATAATATTAAAGCTTTCGAATTAACTATAAATATTTATATTAACAATAGTTGAGATTTAACATAAACTTATGCTAAGAGGAATTATAAGTTTTCCCCATCTAAACAGATAAAATTGTCGCTGATAAATCTGCAAAGCAGCTTATTAAGTTCTATTTATTTTTAGATTACTAACTTTTCAAAGCCACGAGCGATTGTCGTTTTGTTCTATAAATAAATAGCATTTTACATTTTTGAAATTTCTAATAAAATTTCCGAATTTCCAATCAGCAACTAAATATATTCCTTTAAAAATAAAGTTGTTTTCAATTTATAAGATTATTTAGAATGCCTTAAATCACTTTTAAAAGCCAAATGTTTTATACTTAATAATTTAATGTTCGTTGAATGCATTATTCTTAATGCTTTAATGGTTGTCGAATGCTTTAATACCTAATTTGAAATATTATTTTGAAAATTAATGCCCATTAATTACTTCAAATAAAATTAAAATAATTATTAATGTGTTCAGAAAAGTATTCAAATAATATTAAAGCTTTTGAATTAACTATAAATATTTTATATTAACAATAGTTGAGATTTTTTAATGAATAAAATTTAAACATAAACTTATGCTAATAGGAATTATAAGTTTTCCCCATCTAAACAGACAAAATTATAACAATTTATTATTTCCCCATTTTGTAAAAATCATAATCCTAAAAATAACGCTCTATTTTGCTAATCATGCATGATCTAACTACATATACAAAATATTTTGAGAATAGTTTCAAGAAGAAATGTTTCATCTTTATTCCTTAATTGGTAATATTTTATTTTTTAATTATTAGAAGATACATTATTACACAATAAAAAACATTATAGATATTTTACCTCAATTTTTAAGCTCGGAGTATAAATTAAAATGTTTTACAGAATATTTCCATTTCCGTATCAGAATTGTCAAAAAGAATTCTTCTTGTTCAAAAATCAGCTTATTTTATCTACAACACCGAAATCTAGGGTATTGGGAATTCACCTATATTCATAAATCTGCAGTTGAGTTGGTAAAATGTCCTTTTGAAACGTACAATTTGTTTGGAAATGTTAATAAATTGTTTAATACTTAATCTGAGAATAACTTCATATGGAATACTTACACTAACCATTAAAATGCGTTCATTAATATTTATTTTTTTCTTTCAAAATCCAAATCGCCTTTTCCTGCAATCATTTTTATGTTAAGATTTATGCCAACAACTTTCAGGTTATATTTTTGTGGAACACAAAATAATAATCTTTATTATTTTTGTATCATTTTTGTGTTAAAATTATCACTTTAACGTTAAGATTTAAGCCAAAAGCTTTCAGATTATATTTTCGTAGAATACTTAATAATAATTTTTACTTAGCTGCATCGTAATTACTAAACTTAATGCAACTACCAAACTATCTAAATTAATTTACTATCCCAGCATATGTCGCCAAAACAAGTTAGGCGAACGCAGGTGTTAAGCAAGTTATTGTTCTTCAAATTGAGCTGAGCTTTCGAAGTTCCACGAATATATAAAGACAGAAATAATAAAATCACCTGCTTGGTCCTATTGGAGACAAAATAAGTTGGTAATATTTTATATATATATATAATTAAAGAAAGGAAACAGATTCCTTTTCAGTCAAATGGGTTCACAAGATTTAACATTCGATGGAATAGTTGAACATCAAAAAATCAGCTAAGAAGTTATTGATTGTTTCCGCTCTCTAACTGAGTAACTTTCACTCTGTGCATCAAATATTTATCTAAGGAAATAGTTTAGTTAGTGTAGGATTAATAAAAATTATTGAATCTGAAAATTTAGTGCTGTTTTTTAACCAATCATGCATTTATTCGTTTTTCGATAATTTTTGTTTTCCGATTTATTTAATTAAAAATGAATCAATATTTTTGTCAAACAATAAAATAAACAGTAAGCGTTTCATGATAGTTTTTTCTTGTTAAATTTTATGATTTCTTTTTATAATTTTACACGGACTTAATTTTTTTTTTTTTTTTTTTTTGTGTTAAAAACTTTTATATGCTTCATACAAATAAAAATGAATTAAGCTCAATAAATACGGTGTGTTAAAGAGCTTAATTCATTCATTTAATTAATTATTATTAGTTATTTAGACTTTCGTTTAAATTTTATTATTTACATAACATTTTAGCTTATTAGAAAATATAAACCAGCAATTAAAATAAACTAACATATGTATTTTAGTAACCTTTTGCAAAACTGCTTAATTATTTATATTTATAATCTTATAGCTGCTCTTAGATCAGAATACAATTTTTGAAATTTTTCCTTGAATCGTGAAATCATTGAATCGACATTCATCCTTTGCAATAATTTCATAATTTGTCAAGTTAGATGCAAATAATTACTAGATATAATTTCTACTAGATGATAATGAATGTCTAGCATATGAATGATAATACGTAAATGTCACAATTTCTTCTTTCTAAATTGACATGGATAAAGTGTGAAATAGATTTGAACACGAGATTTTCGTTTAATTATCTTATTCAAGTTAATTGTTTCCGATGCAAATTTGAATAATACTGAAGGGATTTAATCTGCAACAAAACTGCATTAATTGTTTGCCATGACAAAGGTATATTTTTAGCGCAAACCAAATAATGAAATATTTATTGTATATATTCGAATAGAATTTATGTTTAATAAATATGCAGAATTGCAATTTCATTTAACTGTAGGACAATAAAAAACGCTGGAATTTAAGATCCCATTAACTTTTAATAAAATGTACGTTTAAAAATTATATGCAAAAATGTACAGTTTATGTAAATTTGATGTTTCAGTCAGTACTGTAAAATGAAACAACAATGAAATATTTATTTTTATGTGACAAATCTAAATTTTAAATGGGGAAAATACTTATGCGAAAATATTGAATTCAGAGGAAGTGTGGAATTCTTTTGTTGATATCGAGTTCTCTTTATTACTGGAATGAGATCATGAAGATTATTTGCAAGCATCAAATTTTTGAAAGGTGTATTAAAATCTTTTTGTATATTTTAAAATAAAATAATTAAAAATACATTCTCAATCCATTGAAAGTAATAGAGAACAATAGCGTTTAATTTAATTAAGCAGCGTGGCTGACATCTGAAAAAATATTGAACCTGTATATTTTTATGAATCCCGTGTATTTTAATTTTTGTGTTTAAGAAATAAACAATTTTTATTTGATCAGAAAGTTTATTTAAACGAAGCAATTTTAACACTGCTGAATAAAGAATTAAATGACTTTTAATGTGCCAAATATTATTCCATTAAATTACCCTAGGGCAGGGGTAGGCAACCCGCGGCTCGCGAGCCACATGCGGCTCTTTGGATGTGAAGCTGCGGCCCTTTGGATCCATAAGTAAATATTATTTATTTTATAAAAAAAAGGAATTTAAAAAAATCGTTCTGAATCGATTAACGAGGATTAGGCGCCGATTCTATCTCTCAGCCACTTGTACTCACTTTTCACCGCACTCAAAGAAACAAAGTTCTATAATTCTGTTTCTCATTCCAATAACCAGGTCCTCAAAGATCTTCAAAATGATATTTCTCTTCCCACCAGCCGCAAACTCCCACGATACGTAGTTAGTATTAATAAATAATGCGCTTGCTATTAGTTTCTTCCCAGACAACCGATGGTTGCTTTCCCCCTCGGCGCCGCTTTTCAAGATCAAAGGTTATTTTCGCCTTGGCTCTGGTACACTGAAAAGATGGTTTTGGTTTCTTACTGGATTCTCTCTCTCTCGCACCTCGCGTGATTTTTATTTTTGTGCTTTTATTTAGTTACTCCGTCTTTTTCTTCTGTCATATCACTTGCTATAGATGAGTCTTGCGACATAAAAGACACGGCACAAGTTGCCCTTTTTGTCAGGTATATGTCTTCCCAAGGTCTAAAGAAGAACTTCTAGGATTGCTACCGCTCTCGGGACAAACTAGAGGGGAAGATATGGCGAATGACATGCAAAAATGCCATGAAGACAATAAGGTCGATTTAAATAAAATCGTTTCAATGGCAACTGAGGGAGCCAGAAGTATGACAGGAAAAAAATAAAGGGGCAATAACGATTCTTCAGAGCAAAATAAACCACGAAATTCTTAAGTTTCACTGAATAATACACCAAGAAGCGCTTTCGCCCAAACATTTCCGGCCGAAATAGTTGAGGTCATGAATTTGGTAATCAAGATTGTTAACAGCATCTGGTCAAAAGCACCCTACTATCGTCAGTTTAAAGAATTCTTAAACGAAATGGAGACTCAGTATTCCGACCTCCTACTTCACAATAAAGTGCGATGGCTTTCCAAAGGTAAGGTGTTGAAACGTTTTGCTTTGTGCTTGAATGAAATAAATACGTTCCTAAATGAAAAAGGCATTAATCACCCTGAATTAGAGAACGACAAATGGTTGCAAAAATTTTACTTTATGGTGGATATCACAGCGAAATTAAGTGAGCTGAATCTAAAACTGCAAAGAAAGGGAAACCCAGCCTATGTTTTGGTAGAAGAATTGGTTTGTTTTGAAGAAAAATTAATTCTTTTTGCAGAAGATATTCAGAGTGGTAAATTACTTCATTTTCAATTTCTAAAGCAATATCGTGATAAAACTAGCGCAACTGTTGACAGGAGGTACTTCAGCACAGTTATAAAAAAATTGAAAGATGAATTTGCTGACAGATTTGAGCAATTTAAAACCAACAAAACCACTCTAGCATTCATAGTAAATCCTCTCAACACAAATAGTAACAAAATCCACATTGAGTCATTTGGAATTGATACTGGATCTCTAGAAATGCAAATGATCGATTTTAAAAAGTAAAGCTTTATGGAGTGGAAAATTTACAGAGTTGAAAAGCAAGTTGGAAGAGTTGGAGGTCCAGAAATGTATGTACGTAATGCAACAAAAGTGGACAACTTTAAAAGAAAGGCCGCGTGTTGAGGCACTTATATTCGACGCATGGAATAGTCTTCCAGATTGCTACAGTGAGGTGAAGAAGTTGGCATTTGGAGTACTGACTATCTTTGGATCGACATATTCGTGCGAGCAAGCGTTCTCTTGCATGAATATAATTAAAAGTAAATTAAGAAGCCAACTAACAAATGAAAATTTAGAGTCGTGTTTGAAACTTAAAGAACAAGTTATGAGCCAAATTTATCCAAACTTTCTAAAACCATGCAAAGCCAATGCTCCCATTGAATATGTTTGCTGAAATGTATGTTATTGTTTTTTTATTTTAAGTACAAATTACATTGTTTAATAAAGTTTAAATTTTCTACTTGAATAACCATGCAAAGCCATCGCTCCCATTGAATTTGTTTGTTCAATTGTTTGTTACAATGACAAGTTACAGTTAGTGTTGTAAGTAAATGTTTAATTGTTTTAACTTTTTACTTAAATAATAAGTAATTATCTAATAATGAATAAATAGAATGATATAATGAATAAATAAATATTTTTCTTATGAATAAATAGATTAGTTTTTTTCAAAAACTTTATTTATGCGAGTAATAACAGGTGGGCTAGTATTATTAAATCGGCGCTATTGGTATTAAATCCATATGATTTTTAGTTAGACCTAACCTTCAAAAGACACGTGTATAAATTTGACAGCTGTTGCAATATTAGTATGTGAGTTATATCATTTTTAGTAAAGCAACTTTTGTTAGTTTGAAAAATGGATAAAAAGGAATTTCGTGGGTTAATAAAACATTGCTGTTTGGCGAAAAAAATTAAATACTATTGAAGCCAAGGCTTGGCTCGATAAACATTATTCGGACTTTGCACCAGGAAAATCAACCGTAGAAAAGTGTTTTGCTAAATTTAAACGAGGCGAAATGAGCACCGAGGACGATGCACGCAGTGGACGCCCCAAAGAGGCTGTTACCGACGAAAACATCAAAAAGTCCACAAAACAATTTCTGATAACCGTAAAGTGATTTCAGTTAATGAAATTGAAGTTAAAGAAATGTTGAAGTTAATTCAGTTAATGAAATGTCTATCATTATTTACTTAAGAATGAAAATGAATTATGAAATGTATTTTATCATAAGCGAATTTCATAAAATGCATTAGACATGAAACACATCAAAATAAATGCAATGTTGGCTAAATTATTTAAACCAAATAATAAATAAGAGCAACATAGCATATCGGCTGCGAGACAACTGAACTTTATTGAGGATTAAACTCACTGCTGTGTATCAATGCTATTCTGCTGAAAAAGGTAAAAGAGAATAACGGACCGAGAATAAGAGAATAATTCTCGTACCATGTTTGTAGTGATAACTTTTCCTTAAGGTTTATGGAACGGTAAAAACTCCCATAAGGCTATTCGAGCTAATAGAAACACCCTAACGCATTTTTTTTCAAAGCAATAATTACAAATTGCTACCATTCAAATACGAGACTAGCTTTCTAAAATTGCAGAGTCTTTTCTGATTGACAATTTTTAAATATTAGATCGCTGTTTAAAATTTTTATTTTTTTAATGTGATGAACTTTTGCGGGTATCTATGATATGTCTTATAAAATGCCCTGAAAATATAATTCATTTCAGTTAATGAAATTGGTCCGTAAAAAAATCAATAAATTAAAATACAACAAATTCTATGAAATTTAATTACTTCAGTAAATAATGAGAAATGTCTCTCATTATTTACTGAAGAATGAAAATGAATTATGAAATGTTTTTATCAGACGGTTTTTTTTGTTGTTGTTGTTGTTCTAATGCAGCTGGCAAACACTTAGACAGTCGTCTTTCGAGGCCTTAAAGCAAGCGCTGCGCAGACGCTACTCACGTAGAGACGTAGACGTAGACGCTACTCACGTAGAGACGTAGACGCTACTCACTACCCAAGAGGTGTGTGTAGCTTGAAGGTAAGCTACGGACGCGGAGTAACAATATCCCCAAAACGCTCGTGATAGACAGGGACCTACGGTTTAAAGTGGATTCAAATCACTACAAACATCCATGGTACCGCCGGGACTCGAACCCGAAACCTGTAGTACCGAGCGCCAGAACGCTAGCCTCTCGACCATTCAGGCCCTTTTATCAAAAGGTTAACTTCATAAAATGCATTAGAGAAGAAACACATCAAAACAAATGAATGTTGGCTAAATTATTTAAACCAAATAATATATAAGAGCAGCATAGCAAATCAGCTGCGAGACAACTCAACTTTATTGAGGACTTAACTCACTACTATGTGTCAATGTTATTCTATCGTAAAAGGAAAAACAGAAAATAATGAATGCCATGTTTGTAGTGGTAACTTCTCCTTAAGGTTCTCGTATGGGAAAAACTCCCACAAGGCTGTTCGGGCTAATAGAGACACTGACTCTGTTATCTGCAAAACAGTAACTACAACACACGCTACCATTCAAATACAAGTCTCGCTTTTTAAAACTGCAGAGCTTTTTTTTTATTGACAATTATTTAAATTTTAGATTATTGTTTTACAATTTTTTTTTTTTATTTGATGAACTTTTGGGGTATCTATTATATGTTTTTCAATATGCTCTGAAAATATAATTCATTTCAGTTAATGAAATTGGTCCGTACAAAAATCAATAAATTAAAATACAACAAATTCTATGAAATTTAATTACTTCAGTAAATAATGAGAAATGTCTCTCATTATTTACTGAAGAATGAAAATGAATTATGAATTGTTTTTATCATAAGGTTAACTTCATAAAATGCATTAGACAAGAAACACATCAAAATAAATGCAATGTTGACTAAATTATTTAAACCGAATAATATATAAGGGCGACATAGCAAATCAGCTGCGAGACAACTTAACTTTATTGAGGACTCAAATCATTGCTTTGTGTCAATGTTATTCTATTGAAAAGGAAAAAGAGAACAATCAATATGATGTGTGTAGTGGTAACTTCTCCTTAAGGTTTATGGTACGGGCAAAACTCCCACAAGACAGTTCGGGATAATAGAGACACTGACTCTGTTATCTGCAAAGCAGTAACTACAACACACGCTACCATTCAAATACAAGTCTAGCTTTTAAAACTACAGAGCTTTTTTTTTTAATGACTATTATTTAAATTTTAGATTATTGTTTTACAATTTTTTTTTTTTTTTTTTTATGAACTTTTGCGGGTATCTATTATATGTTTTTCAATATGCTCTGAAAATATAATTCATTTCAGTTAATGAAATTGGTCCATACAAAAATCAATAAATTAAAATGCAACAAATTCTATGAAATTTAATTACTTCAGTAAATAATGAGAAATAGCTCTAAGTCAAGTGACTTTTTCACACTTTTTAGCTTCATCATTATCTATTGTTCACTATATTCCCGTAATTAAACCTGATGAGTCTGTAGTCAGTTTATCTCAGTAAATTTAGAAAAATATTTTTTAAAGTATGTGTTAGTATGTAAATTAGTTAATGAGTTTTCAGGAATCTGGTTTTTTAGATAATAAATGTGTATAACTCTATTGATGAGGTACATACGATGTATTTTATACAAACTGGCCAATCACAGCAAAAAAAAAAATTGCACAAACTTAAGCTATTCTGAATCAAATTCAAATAATAAAATAACAAAAACAAATGTTAATATTTTACAGCAAAGCACAAAGAACAATGGAAGTGCAAGTGTGGTATTATTAAAAAATAAAATGCCACAATAGGCAACTTTGTGGTGGGTTCAATTAATTATTGCAACGATAATGTACATCTTAATAAACAAAAAAAAAAAGAAAGAAATTAAATACAAATTACAATTTTTATTTTAGGTAATTTCTAACAAACTATAACAATGACACATTTTAGTTTTAATAGGAAGTTTATTTTGAGCCACTTAAATTTGCCTTTTGTTTCGATATATATTAATTCTTAAATACAAGGAAAAAAACTGATAGCTTCCATCTGAAAATTGCATTGAAAATAAGAATATAATTTATTTTAATGATAAACATTGAGAATAATAACCAAATATTAATCTGAAAGAGAAATAAATTTTTCAAACTAATGATTTTAATTACCAACGTCAAACAAAAGTCAATTTAAAAAAAAAAAATTGAGAGAAATCCACTTTAAAAGCCATTAAAAATTATTAGTTAATTTTCTAATGCATTCCTTTGTTTTGACTTGCTGTAATTCTTGAATTTTTATTACTATGATTATTAACATTATTTTTTGTTAATTTGACGCTTTAATTGTTTTGCCTCTAATTTTATATTAGATTTGTCATATAAAAAATTTTTACAATTAACTCATTTAAGAAAATTTAAATGCATCTTTTGTCCTTACAGTAAAATGAAATACATCTTAAAATTAATATTAACTTTATGTAAGGAAAAAATTAATTTTAATTTTATCATTCTTTACATTACTATATATGAAAGGAAGATATTTCAAGCTTTAGACTTTAAATAATTATTTTATTTCCGCATTTATTCCGATTATTTGGGCTTTTCATTTTTCCTTTCATCGTTTAATTTTCCGGATTAATTAACTACTACTTTATTATAACTAATTACTATCTTTTTACGTTAAACAACAAATTAGAGCTGCAGTTTTCTTAAACAAATCAGTTGATTAAACTGAAATAAAACCGGTATAAATATCAGACAGGTCCGAACCTAAATTCACCATATGGAACGCTCTTAATTAATCAGTAATTAATGTAATCTTTTTTAAAATTATTTTTAATATTTATAAGTGTTTTTTTTTTTCCTACATACACCCAATTCTGTTTTTACATTCTATTCAAATAAAAAAAAACTGGTAGAAAAATAGAAATTGATTACAGTTCTAAAATCAGCAAAAGTAAGAATGCATTTAATAAAAATTCATCTCAGGATCTTTTTGCATCTTACTTTAGTTAAACCAGAATTAAATTATTTTTCGTATTCACATTAAATCTAATAAATTACTTAAAAGGGATAGATTTTACCATCAATGGCCGTAGTTTTTAGTCACTCGTCATTAAAGTAAAGCAAACACAGAATCACCAAGAGGCATCATGAAATGTCTGCTCTTCATCCGTAACAGGAAAAAGGAGAATGGGTTCTTGAAAAGAATTCTTCAGGGGAATTGGACCACATTTGTGCCACATGCTAATCTAATTTGAGAACAAATTCGTAATTTCTAAACTCACTAAGCCATCTAAATAAGCTAATCTAAACTCACTAAGCCAATGTTCTCAAACATCTTCCTTTTTTATACCAACACCCCTCGCTTTGCCCCCACCCCCATGACCTTTACCATCATTAGATGCCATAGTAGATTAAACTTTTTATCAAATTTACTTCATTTCAACAATATGTCAACAGCTGGACTTTTTAATTAAATTAAAATTAAGTATTCAGAATATTATTATTTAAAAATGGAATTAATAAATTTTATATAAATGTAGTAATTAACTACAAACACACAATTTTTACTGAATATTTAATATTTGAATATTAATATTTAATATATAAATATTTTAATATCATCAGCCACCAATGAAATGGGTATGTTTTGAATAATGGATTTTTCGTCATATATCAGAAAATCATTTCTAGGTTATTAAAAACCACAGGGTATTACTCCCAACCACAGTGTTTTAACTCATAATTTTATAACAGACAAATAAAAAGAATTCAGGAACAGAGAAATTCGCTGTTGGGAAATATGTTATGAAATATAGAATTTACATTTATAGATTTAAAATCAACGATTCCTTACTAATCTGAGAGGGTAGATAAATACAAAAGTTAAAAAAGGAATAATCTAATTGTTAAAGTAGGAGTTAATACTTCTATCAAATATTAATGATCCAAATAACGATAGAATTTGAAGATTTAAGAAATCGGCATATGGAGACTAAAAGGAGAAGGTCTCATGATGGTCCTGAGACTATAATACTTCGTATCACTAATAGGGAAATAAAAGAAGAATTAAATGTAAAAATTTATTATATATTTATTTATTGGCTAAATTTTTCAAATACTTGAAATATTAAAATTTTTACCAATAGGAAATATATCGAGTCCTCATTCAATACATATGCTCCCCCTTTTCAGATCACTCCAAAAACTTTTGAGAACCACTACACTAAGTCATAGTAGGGCTCGAAAGAGTTAAGGGTTTTAATGTGAAATGAGTATCATGTAAAAACAGAATGGGTGTAGAGACTTCAAACCACTGGAGAAATTAACTTAGCATAAGGCGTAAGTCAATCAGATTTTTAATAATTAATTTAAATATATACTTACAAGGGTATAGACCCCGCTGGCAAAACTTCCAGTCCTCAGAGAACCAAAACCGCAGAAGAATCTGTTTATTATAGCCATGGTGTCAGTTCGGCTTCTGAATTCAATCTATAACTGAAGAAAAATAAACCTATAGTGATACTGTATAAAAATGTTATACTCACACACACACACACATATATATATATATTTATATATATATTATTATTATTATATATATTATTATTTATATTTACACATATATATATATATATATATATGTATGCAAAGTTCTCCTACATGTTTCACGATTTTCAATTCAGTCTCTGCAGCTGATACTCACTTCAAATCTTGAATAAATTAATTTCCAATTTTTTCCATTTTTGATAATTCTTTAGAAGTGACTGATAAGAAACATAGTACACTATATTTAGTGCATTTGGTACATACGCATTAAGATTTAATAAGCAATAATAAAACTCATATGACTAATTTGGTAAAATTTAATATTTTTAAGAAGGAAATTTAATATTTATATGACTGATTTGGTAAATTAATATTTTTAAATTTATTTTATTTTTTTATGTTTAATATTTTGTTAATTTAATAAAACTGTTGAGGAATTTTTTTTAATGAAGTTTTTCAAACAGACTAAAACACTTTATTACATAAAAATTTCAAAAATCAATTTTGGATTGAAAATTTTAATAAATCTATACACACGAAAAAAAATTAACTTTGCTTGTAAGATTTCGATTTCTAAATTAAAAATCTTATTTTACGTACGTCTACATTTTATTAAGTTAATAAATTAAGAGAAACTTATTTTATGCTTAAAGATCTTAAATGTACAATTTCCTGCTTCTCTTTGTTTCCTTGTTCAAAACAAACTGAAAATGAGTAGATTCAATGACGATTGTGGCAACATGCTGAAAGCGCCTCGCATCGACCCCATTATGCTGCAGGCTGTAATTTTCCAGTTTTCTCTGATACATCCCACACATTCGGGTTAGTTGTCCCCAAAAGGTCTCCCAGAAGAAAATATCATCCCCTCATCCTCTATCGGTGACCTGTGTGTGGTTTGTTTATGTGGAACACTGGTCCCACCGATCTTTAACAAAAATATGTCTTCATTAAGCAATACATTTTTTTTATATTAAATGATACTTTTTGCTTCACCTAATTAAATTAACAAGAAGCCAATTTAATTATTAATCAAAAAATTAAATCAACTACTTGTTTCGGGAAATTTATTAATTAAAATAGAATTATTATTTAGAATATTTTGCAAAATTTGAAATTGAAGGAATGGCGAAAAACCTTTAAATATGACTATTTATTTTAAGTGACTTAAAAGAATGCACCATATTAGAAATAAAATACATCACAAAAATCATCACCAAAAAACATCATACATATTAGACGTAAAATACATCAGATAACTAGGAAAGGAAATTTAAAAAAATTGTTTTAATTATTTTTAAAAAAATATATAAATACATCAGATAAATAGAAATGGAAATTTTAAAAAAATACTTTTTAATTATTTTTTCTGTCAGAATATTCAATTTAGAAAATTTTGCAAAATTTAAAATTGAAGGAAGGCCGAAAAACATTTAAATATTTATACAAAATTCACGTGCCTTAAAGAAGTACAATACATCAGATAACTAGAAACGGAAATTTAAAAAAAAAAAATTTTAATTATTTTTTAAAAAATATAAATAAAAATATTAATACATCACATAACTAGAAAAGGAAATTTAAAGAAAATTATATTTTTTAATTATTTTTCTGTCAGAATATTCAATTTAGAAAATTTTGCAAAATTTAAAATTGAAGGAATGGCGAAAAACATTTAAGTATTTGTATAGATTTCACGTGCCTTAAAAGAATGCACCCTGTTAGAGTAAAATACATCAGATAACTAGAAAAGGAAATTTAAAAAAAAAAAAATTTTTAATTAATTTTTCTGGCAGAATATTCAATTTAGAAAATTTTGCAAAATTTAAAATTGAAGGAATGGCGAAAAACATTTAAATATTTATATAGATTTTACATGCCTTAAAAGTATGCACCTTAATAGGAGTAAAATACATCAGATAACTAGAAAAGGAAATTTAAAAAAAAAAATTTGCTTTAATTATTTTTAAAAATATAAATAAATAAATGAAAATATAAATCATCAGATAACTAGAAACGGAAATTAAAAAGAAAAAAAAATTTTAATTATTTTTCTGTCAGAATATTCAATTTAGAAAATTTTGCAAAATTTAAAATTGAAGAAATGACAAAAAACATTTAAATCTTTGAATAGATTTCACATGCCTTAAAAGAATGCACCCTGTTAGAAGTAAAATACATAAGATAACTAGAAAAGGAAATTAAAAAAAAAAAAAAATTTTTTTTTTTATTTTTTTCTGGCAGAATATTCAAATTTAAAAAAAATTTTGCAAAATTTAAAATTGAAGGAATGGCGAAAAACATTTAAATCTTTGTATATATTTCAAATGGCTTAAAAGAATGCACCCTGTTAGAAGTAAAATACATAAGATAACTAGAAAAGGAAATTTAAAAAAAAAAAAATTTTTAAATTATTTTTTCTGGCAGAATATTCAATTTAGAAAATTTTGCAAAATTTAAAATTGAAGGAATGGCGAAAAACATTTAAATAATTGAATAGATTTTAAATGTCTTAAAAGAATGCACCCTGCTAAAAAGTAAAATACATCAGATAACTAGAAAAGGAAATTTTAAAAAAATTTTAATTATTTTTAAAAAATTTAAATAAATATATTAATACATCACATAACTAGGAAAGGAAATTAAAAGAAAATTATATTTTTTAATTATTTTTAATGTCAGAATATTCAATTTAGAAAATTTTGCAAAATTTAAAATTGAAGGAATGGCGAAAAACATTTAAATATTTGTATAGATTTCACGTGCCTTAAAAAGAATGCACCCTGTTAAAAGTAAAATACATCAGATAACTAGAAAAGGAAATTTAAAAATATTTCCTTTAATTATCTTTTAAAAAAATATAAATAAAAATAAAAATAAATAAATAGAAATAAATAAATGAAAATATAAATACGTTCGATATTTAGAAACGGAAATTACAATTAAAAAATTTTTTTTTTTCATTATTTTTCTGTCATAATATTCAATTTAGAAAATTTTGCAAAATTTAAAATTGCAGGAATGGCGAAAAACATTTAAATATTTGAATAGATTTTAAATGTCTTAAAAGAATGCACCCTGTTAAAAATAAAATACATAAAATAACTAGAAAAAAAAAAAATTAAAAAATTTTTTTATTATTTTTTAAAAAATATAAATTAAAATATTAATACATCACATAACTAGGAAAGGAAATTTAAAGAAAATTATATTTTTTAATTATTTTTCTGTCACAATATTCAATTTAGAAAATTTTGCAAAATTTAAAATTGAAGGAATGGCGAAAAACATTTAAATATTTGTATACATTTTACGCGCCTTCAAAGAATGCACCCTGTTAGAAGTAAAATACATCAGATAACTAGAAAAGGAAATTTAAAAAAAAATTCGCTTTAATTATCTTTTAAAAATATAAATAAAAATTAAAATAAATAAAAAAATATATAAATACATCAGATAACTAGAAAGGGAAATTAAAATAAAAAAAAATTTTTAACTATTTTTTTCTGTCAGAATATTCAATTTAGAAAATTTTGCAAAATTTAAAATTGAAGGAATGGCGAAAAACATTTAAATATTTGTATAGATTTCACATGCCTTAAAAGAATGCACCCTGTTAGAAGTAAAATACATCAGATAACTAGAAAAGGAAATTTAAAAAAAACAAATTTTTAATTTTTTTTTCTGGCAGAATATTCAATTTAGAAAAATTTTGCAAAATTTAAAATTGAAGGTATGGCTAAAAGCATTTAAATATTTGTATAGATTTTACATGCCTTAAAAGAATGCACCCTGTTAAAAGTAAATACATCAGATAACTAGAAAAAGAAATGTAAAAAAAAATGTTTAATTATTTTTAAAAAATATATAATTAAAAATATAAATACTTCACATAGCTAGAAAAGGAAATTTAAAGAAAAATATTTTTTTTTAAATTATTTTTCTGTCAGAATATTAATATTTTTTTTCTGTCAGAATAATAATATTATTATTTTTTCTGTCAGAATAATAATATTATTATTTTTTCTGTCAAAATTATTCCAAAATTTAGCAAAAAAAGGAATGAAATTTTGCAAAAAAAAATTTAAATTTAAATATTTATTTATTTTACGTGCTTTAAAAGAATGCACCATATTAGAAGTAAAATACATCACATAATTGGAAATGGAAACAAAAAAAAATGTAAAAATTTAATCTACTTTTAAAAAAAATATTTTATGTAAATTAAATTTAAATTTCTTATCAATAGCACAATAAAATATTAAATAAATATAAAAAGATGTATAAAATATTAATAAGCAACCTAAAATAAAAATTCCTTGTATGATAATAATTTTGGAAAAAAAAATTAATTAAAAAGCAATAAGATAACAAATAAGAATTTAAAAAAATTTAATCTGATGTGCTAGTATATAAGTTACACATAAAATATAGAACCGTATGCAAAAACAATACGCATGGCAGCAATAATTAAAAATAAATAACTATAGAATTTCAAAGGATTTTCTTTTTAAAAAAGGCATTTTCAGTTTGAAATAAAATTGGATTAAAATTTTACATTATTAAATTATGTAATTGTTTAATTATTTGCTCGTGAAAGGAATTTAAATAAGTATTATGTAAAAAAAAAAGACCGTGAAAGAATTTTAAAAAAATAAACCAACAGCTCGTGAAAGAAATTTTTTGAAAAAATTAACCAATGACAGTAATTAAAAGTCGCCCAGGACACGGAAAACTCCGCTTGTCAAATTAACACCTATAATGTTATAGGTAATAACCAATAACAATAATTGAAAGTCATCCAGCAGCTGAAAATCCCACTCCTCAAAACTATATCAACAATTTTAATTGGTAACTATTATATTTTTAAGAAACTCTTTAAAATTAAATGCGCAAAACTTTTTAGTCTATTCACTAACGCCCTCTTTCAAAACGATCCCATCTTTTTTAATATTAAAAATTTGTATTAAATACATTAAAAAACAATTAATTAATTTGTTAATTTTAAACACAATAATCTAATTTTAATTAAAACTTCCTAAATGCCACCTGATGGAACTCATCTCAGTATGATGCGCAACAGGACCAACACAAATTTATAAAAAAACCATAATTAATTAATTATAATTAATACTAATAATAGCTTTTATAGTAATAATTGTTAGTTAGTTCTTTAAAATTAAAGTGACAAAAGTTCAACTTACAAAGAAGAGTTTACTTTTCCCGTATTTACAGAGAAGAGAAGCAGGGGAACTGCTCAGGTGCGGAGCTTGAGGGAGATGTGCCGGAATATTGAAGGAACGCGGGATATAGGGGCGATCAGATCTCTGACGTGATACCAAAAGCACTCTGCCATTGGTTAAACAGGAAAGTCCCCAAATCAATCAGCAGAAGAGACATATAGGAAGAAATGTTATATTATATTTAATATAGGGAGAAATATTAATAAAATACCCTTCACTTTCTTAAAATAAATAGATCTTACCTCTCAAATAAAGAAATCAATCTTATTGAAGAGACTATAAAAGATAAACATCTTGTCTCTTTAATTCAAACATCAAAGAGGGCGAGTTATCATCTTGCTCGTTAATCCTTTCTTAGAGTAGATACTTTACATTCGTTTATACTACAGAACAACTAGAAAACTAAACAGATTACTTTATGTAAAAAAAAAAGGATGAAATACGTAAATCAATTTATAATTAACTCCACGTGTAACTGATTTCTACAATCTCCATACCAGACGATTCATGCTAGACATGCTCCAGACAAAAAGTAATAATTCTCTTAAAATATAAACTATTTACAAATCACTGACATATACTTGAAAAAAAATAATAATAAAAAATTTTTGTTGCGTAGTTACTTCGATGACCACCAAAAAAATTAGTCAGTTTGCAGTAGATTTTGGTGTGGGAAGGTTCTAGTTGGATTTCGGTTGAATAAGTTCTATTTGAAATAATCTGTTTCGATTTCAATACAATTTTGTTTTAAATGGATAATGTTGAGTGAAATACCGAAGCTTTTTATATAACATAATTGAACTAAATAAAGGTAAGCTTTGACCTTTTACTAGAATTAGGGAATTATAATTTGTGACAAAAACGAAAATTATCTATAGCTTTCCTATGAGTATTTAGTAGATTGCTAACCGAACGCGATAATAATTACGTTTATTTTAAATAAAATAATATTATTAATTTATTATTTTAATTAATTTTTCGTTAGTTCTAAATAACGATTGAAAAATAAGTAATGCTGTATTTGCATTCCAGAAGTATTTGATGATATTCAGGGAAAAAAACATTTCAACTGTATCTAAAAATTAAAATTTCTAAACCGTGTTTTATTCGATTGTTAATTGAACTGTATAATAATTGTCTTTATTTTAAATAAAACAAAATGGTTAATTCATTTGTTTTTAATTTTAATTAATGTTTGTTTATTCTAAATAGCGACTGACGGATGGCTTCGGCCTGGGCGTTCTAATGTCTTTGAATATTCTAAATAGCGACTGAAAAATAAGTTATATCGTTTTGCATCCGGTCAGTGTTTGTTGATATTGAGGAAACGAAACTTTTCAACTGTCTTAAAAATTAAAAATTTCTAAATCGGTTTATAGCACATTGTTAATCAACGGGATAATAATTACCTTTACTTTAAATTAAATAAAATTATTAATTTATTATTTTAATAATTGTTCGTCAATTTAAAAATACCGATTGAAAAATAAAGTTATATCGTTTTGCTCCGTCAGTGTTTGTTGATATTGAGGAAACTAAACTTTTCAATTGTCTTAAAAATTAAAAATTTCTAAACCGATTTTAGCACATTGTTAATCGAACAGGATAATAATTACCTTTACTTTCAATCAAATGAAATTATTCATTTATGATTTTAACAATTGTTCATCAATTCAAAATACCGATTGAAAAATAAAGTTATATCGTTTTGCTCTGTCCGTGTTTGTTGATATTGAGTAAACTAAATCTTTTCAACTGTTGTTTTAAAATTAATAATTTCTAAATCGAATATTCCGGAGAAAAAACTACCGAATGAAATGTCACTCAGAATATCACGAAATGGCGAGGCATGTGTGAAAAGCATCATGGCTGCTCAAAACTATTTTCCGAAGAATTATGATTTTATTTAAATCATTCTATTTCTATAAGTTCATAGAAATTAAGTTAACTTTTTCTTTTAATTTTTATTTAAAATTACAGCATGGTAAGCAGGCTAAATATTTGAAATTGTCGATCTCCTTCCATACTTAATTGAACTTTAAAAGGCCAGGATTGTAGCGACAAATATTTTACATATTATTAATATTGTATTATCTTACTAAATTAATATCAGTGCGTAAATTAGATTTTATTTAACCAGACATAATAACCTATTTCGCGCAATTATATGCTGTTATTTTTATAAGAATGTTTATAATTCTATAATTATTTTTTTTTTAAATGTTTATAAGATTTGTATTAAAAATTCAGAATTTTTTTTTTAATTATTACAATAACGATGTAAGAATTATTTTTATTATAATTATGTTCTCTATAATAAAAGTTTTACTTTTGATTGGCCTCTACTATTCTTGTGTAACTGTGTCTTTTACATAACTTAACGGTTTTTTGTAGTTAACTGATATTCAGTTGTTCGGAAGATTTTGGCGGCTTGGTGAGTTAGAACGAGCTCTCCGTATTTTTGGTTTTGAAAGGATTGAATTTTGATTTCATTGTGATAATTTTTTCACTGATTGATTTGGACTGAAATATAGATGCAGTTTCATTAATACCACTGAGTAAAATAAGGTAAGCATCAATATTTTTATTAGAGTTTAATGGAGGATTGGATGATTTTGGATGAAAACGTAACTTGTGTAAGTTTTTCGTAGTAGGCTTTAATTAGACCTTTGATTCAAAGGGATTACAGTCCTTTTTTATTTTAAGTAAAATAAGATTATTAATTCATTAACTTATTAATTTAATAATAAGTGACTAATAAATTAGTAATATTGTATTTCAATTCGGCCAGTATTTGAAGATACTTAGAAAACCAAACGTTTTCAATTGTGTCCTAAAAATTCAAAATAATTAAGTTCTTGTAAGCAGTTCATAATTATCACGAGATTTTGAAATGTTAGTTCTTAAAAATTTTAAATATCTGTATTTTTGTATTTACAGAAACTAAAAGTATTATGTATTCTGTTTTGATTTCGAAATGCATAGTTCTTGTTAGTAGTTCATATTATCATGAGATTAAAAAGGAGTTAGTATTTAAAAAATTGTAAACATTTTATTTTTGTTTTTAATAGAAAATTAAAATTTTTATCTTCTGTTACAATTTCTAAACAAACATATCTTGTTAGAAGTTCATAATTATAATGTGATTTAGGCTTAGTACTAAATGTTAAATATTTAAATTTTGTATTTATAGAAATTAAAAATGTTATCATTTCTAAATGAATAGTTCTTGTTATCAGCTCATAATTATGATGAGATTTAAAATTTAATTAAAAAATTTTTTTCAATCTTTATAGAAAATTTAAAAAATGTATTCTCTCTTATTACTTCTCAATGATAAATTTTTGTTAGCATTTCATTAATATCATGAGATTTAAATGCAACTTAGTACTAAAAATTTTAAATATTTAAATTTTTGTATTTATAGAAACTAAAAATCCTATATTTTCTGTTAATATTCCTAAATGCATAATTCTTGTTAGTAGTTCATATTATCATGATATTTAAAATGAATTACTGAAAAATAAATAAAAAAAAAAATAATTAATAGAAAATTTTAAATATATTTTTTTGTTTTGTTTTTATAAAAAATATTAAAAAATTACTTTCTCTTATTATTTCTAAATGGAAAATTCATATTATCATGAAATTTAAAATCAGTTGATTAAAAATTTAAATTTTTTTTTTGTTTAGTTTTTCTAGAAGATTTAAAAAAATTATTTTTTATTATTTCTAAATAGACAAATCTTGTTAGCCTTTCATAAATATAATGAGTTTAAAAATAACTTAAAACTAAATAATTTTAAATTTTTGTATTTATAGAAAATGAAAATGTTGTATTTTCTGCTAATATTCCTAAATGCATAATTCTTGTTAGAGTTCATATTATCATGAAATTTAAAAAGTTATATAAAAATAAAAATTAATTAATTAATTAAAAAAATTAAATATGTATTTTTTTTTATTTTATAGGAAATTAAAAAAATTATTCTTATTATTTCTAAATGGTAATTTTGGTTAGCATTTGATTAATATAATGAGTTTAAAAATTAACTTGGTACTAAATAATTTTATGTATTTAAATTTTTGTATTTATAAAAAATGAAAATGTTATATTTTCTGTTAATATTCCTCAATGTATAATTCTTATTAGCAGCTCATGTTATCTAAAAGGAGTTATTAAAAACAAATAATTAAAAAAAAAATTAAAATTTTTAATATATATATATAAGGGTTTATTTTCATATTATCATGAAATTTAAAAAGGAGTTAGTTAAAAATAAATAATTAAAAAATTATTAATTAACTAAAATATTAAGTATATATTTTTTTTTTTGTTTTTATAGAAAATTTAAAAAAATTACTTTCTCTTATTATTTCTAAATGAAAAATTCTTGTTAGCATTTCATTGATATAATGAGTTTAAAATTAACTTGTTACTAAATAATTAAAAAAAAAAATTAATTAATTAGAAATTTTAAATATATATAAGTTTTTTTTATGTATATATATGTAGAAAATTTAAAAAAATATTATGTGTTATTATTTCTAAATGAACAAATCTTGTTAGCCTTTCATAAATATAATGAGTTTAAAAATAACTTAATACTAAATAATTTTAAATATTTAAATTTTTGTATTTAAAGAAAATGAAAATGTTATACTTTCTGTTAATATTCCTAAATGCATAATTCTTGTTAGAGTTCATAATATCATGAAATTTAAAAGAGTTATATATAAAAATAAAAAATTAATTAATTAATTAAAAATATTAAATATGTATTTTTTTTTATAGGAAATTTAAAAAAATTACTTTCTCTTATTATTTCTAAATGGAAATCCTGGTTAGCATTTGATTAATATAATGAGTTTAAAAATTAACTTGGTGCTAAATAATTT
Source organism: Caerostris extrusa (assembly GCA_021605095.1). Taxonomy (NCBI): domain Eukaryota; kingdom Metazoa; phylum Arthropoda; class Arachnida; order Araneae; family Araneidae; genus Caerostris; species Caerostris extrusa. Next base: position 113,071 of record BPLR01014075.1, read on the forward strand.
TATGTATTTAAATTTTTGTATTTATAAAAAAATGAAAATGTTATATTTTCTGTTAATATTCCTCAATGTATAATTCTTATTAGCAGCTCATGTTATCTAAAAGGAGTTCTTAAAAATAAATAATTAAAAAAATTAATTAATTACAAATTTTTATATATATATATCTAAGGGTTTATTTTCATATTATCATGAAATTTAAAAGGAGTTAGTTAAAAATAAATAATTAAAAAAATTATTAATTAACTAAAAATATTAAATATATATTTTTTTGGTTTGTTTTTATAGGAAATTTAAAAAAATTACTTTCTCTTATTATTTCTAAATGAAAAATTCTTGTTAGCATTTCATTGATATAATGAGTTTAAAAATTAACTTGGTACTAAATAGTGTTATGTATTTAAATTTTTGTATTTATAAAAACTGTAAATGTTATATTTTCTGTTAATATTCCTAAATGCATAATTCTTGTTAGCAATTCATATTATCATGAAATTTAAAAGGAGTTAGTTAAAAATAAATAATTAAAAAAATTATTAATTAATTACAAATATTAAATATATATTTTTTTTGTTTTGTTTTTATAGAAAATTTTAAAAAATTACTTTCTATATTATTTCTAAATGAAAATTTTTGGTTAGCATTTCATTAATATAATGAGTTTAAAAATTAACTTGTTACTAAATAATTAAAATAAAAAAAATTAATTAATTAGAAATTTTAAATATATATAAGTTTTTTTTTTATGTATATATATGTAGAAAATTTTAAAAAATATTATGTGTTATTATTTCTAAATGAACAAATCTTGTTAGCCTTTCATAAATATAATGTGTTTAAAAATAACTTAATACTAAATAATTTTAAATATTTAAATTTTTGTATTTAAAGAAAATGAAAATGTTATACTTTCTGTTAATATTCCTAAATGCATAATTCTTGTTAGAGTTCATAATATCATGAAATTTAAAAGAGTTATATAAAAATAAATAATTAAAAAATTAATTAATTAATTAAAAATATTAAATATGTATTTTTTTTTTTTTATAGGAAATTTAAAAAAATTACTTTCTCTTATTATTTCTAAATGGAAATCCTGGTTAGCATTTGATTAATATAATGAGTTTAAAAATTAACTTGGTACTAAATAATTTTATGTATTTAAATTTTTGTATTTATAAAAAATGAAAATGGTATATTTTCTGTTAATATTCCTCAATGTATAATTCTTATTAGCAGCTCATGTTATCTAAAAGGAGTTAGTTAAAAATAAATAATTAAAAAAATTAATTAATTACAAATTTTTAATATATATATATAAGGGTTTTTTTTCATATTATCATGAAATTTAAAAGGAGTTAGTTAAAAATAAATAATTAAAAAAATTATTAATTAAATTAAAATATTAAATATATATTTTTTTGGATTGTTTTTATAGGAAATTAAAAAAAATTACTTTCTCTTATTATTTCTAAATGAAAAATTCTTGTTAGCATTTCATTGATATAATGAGTTTCATAATTAACTTGGTACTAAATAATGTTATGCATTTAAATTTTTGTATTTATAAAAATTGTAAATATTATATTTTCTGTTAATATTCCTAAATGCATAATTCTTGTTAGCAATTCATATTATCATGAAATTTAAAAGGAGTTAGTTAAAAATGAATTATTTTTAAAAATTAATTAATTAAATTTTTAAATATGTATGTATATTTATGTATTTTTTGTTTTGTTTTGATAGAAAATTTAAAAAAAATATTTTGTGTTATTATTTCCAACTGAACTAATCTTGCTAGCATTCCATTAATATAATGAGTTTAAAAAATTTTAACAATCGTCATCGAGGCTCCTCGTTTCTAAAAGCAGTGACTACAACATTGCCACCAGTGAATTCGAACCTCAGCTCTAAAGCGCGTCAGTCTATAATTGTACTGTAGTATAATAATACAGTGGTTCTCGTTGTTTAAGCTTTGGCTTTTAACAAAAAATAAATTACGGCGTGCTTCTACCAATTTTCATTATTAGCTAAATTTCAAAATAACTTTGGTGCTTATTTTGTTAAGTTTGTCTTTTTAAATATTAAATGAAAAACAGATTTGTTTTCATTCATAAGAATAATTCATTCATTTCATTACCCTCTTTGTGCCTGTTGGCACATAAGGCCCTCAGCCTATTGCCCATCTCAGTTGCAGCAGATCTTACTTCTGACCAGCTTACCCATCCCGCCTGGTTCCTCACATTTTCTATCATTCGCCGCCATGTTAACATGGGTCTTCCTCTTTCCTTATACCTTCCGGTGCCCATGTTAACGCTACTGCGGAGATTTTAGCTGAAGGAATTCTTAGTATATGGCCAATCCACTTCCATCATCTTCTTCCGATATTATTTCTGTGGTGGCCTATTGCGCATCTCAGCAGCTGCAGATCTTACTTCTGACCAGCTTGCCCACACCGCCTGGTTCCTCTTATTTTCTATCATTAGCATCCATGTTAACACTACTCCTGCTACAAAAATTAACCTCCTTTGATTGTAATTAATTATGATCCGCATATAGGTCACGCAGAAGAAACTCGCCTATTTATTGTATAATATAACATGTACATTATGATCATGCTATTATAACTTTTTCGTAATATATACTAGAATATAATAGCTTTCTAGTTTGAAACAAAATTGAGAATAGTAATTTTTTTTTTTAGAATTAATGTAAAATGAGACTATTATGTACATTGTAAATTGCAAGTCTGTTTTCGCTGTTTTTTATTCAAACTTATTATATTTTTAGGAATTCATTTGCTTTATTATCTTTCTATAAAATTACCTTTTTACAATGTAATAAATGTATTGTGATAATTTAATTGTGTAAAACACTTTTATCTATGTAATCCTTATATTGTTCTTCTTTTCTAGTGTCACGACTGTGGACAGGAAATTATTAAAGAAAATTACTTAACAGAATAAAACATGGCATCGTTTAATCTGAGTAAAAATAATTTTTTGTTTGACGGGGGTGTGCCACCTCTTCAATGTCTTGCTTTAACCAGAGTTGCTATTGCAATCTATAATAATGTAGAAGTCAGAAATCACGAGCTGAGTTTAGAACTCAAGTTCTACCAGGAAACCGACCCTAATAATTGGGAACCTTTGGTAAGAAGCAGAGTAAGCATGCTTAGGCTCCCCAACTGTATTGATGACATGATTATGTCCTTGATTCAGCCACTTAGTTATGAGCTAAACCTTTATCTTGAGAACTTTCGAGAAACTATGAGTGACACTATAAGGAAATTTCATTTAGATCCTGATGAGTTGAGTAATAGAAACATGCATGCTGCGATTCACTGGATAACGACGGGATCCATCGACAGATGTAAGACTGCCCAAACTTTAATTAGTAACAATACTGTTACTATTCAAGTGCGCTTTTGTATTAGCAGTCACTTATTGCATGACCAGAGAAATTTTATCACTTTGGAGACAGATGCCTACTGCTATGCAAGATGAGTTTGTGTATCATAGGCGATTTTTAATCGCGGTTCCAAGCCTCAATCATTGGATAAATCGGTTAAAAAAAGCCAGAAACTCCCCGACTATGTGGAATTCTCTACCCCAAGCACCATATTGTTTCATGCAAGATATGTTTGACAATCCCTCTTCTATGCGATATGTCCTGTGTTCATTTATACAAAGGGATAAAGGAGATTACGTAAGCAATTCCTTTACGTATTCGAGGAACTATTATCTACCACCAGCGACATTATATGATGCAACGGAATGTGCGTTTACCTTTATGAGTCGAGTGGAACAAAGGAAATTCGCGCGTAAACATACCTTTAAGTTTCTATGCTATTTCTTACACTGGCCACGGCAAGATCACTTCATTGAGATGGTAAAGGAGATCTTACCATTTATAGAGTTCACTACCTTCGGCTTACTGTTGCAAGCAATATATGAGCATATAAAAATACGACCAGGGTGGAGGGATTACGACTACAGAAGTCTTTTCGGGAATTATTTCAGATTTCTCCAAACAACTTTAAAATAGTTTACAATCCCCCTCAGGATTTGCAAGAATTACTTATGTAAAGAAATTATAACTCTTCTCCAAAAAAAAATGGCTAATTTTTTTCTTTGAAATAAACATTTAAATTCATACCGAGTAACTTTAAGAATTAAAACCTAATCTTTGCCATTAAATTAATTCATTTCTAGGCATTACATAGATACCGTTCCTTTTTCAAATAATTTGTTTACAAAATGAAATAATTAATTAATTTCAAATACTATGTCGTACTAATCATTGTTGTACGGTATAAATGTATGTTATTTTCAAATAAGCATTTGAAATTCCTCTCACACTTAAGTTTTTAATGGGATTCAGATATTTTATTTCATTCAATCTTATGCTTAGCTTTCATTTAAAGAGCTTTGCATGTTAAAATTTTTGTTATGCACATCTATAAGGTTAGAATCAATATATTGACATATCATTAAATTCATATATTTTATTTATATGCATATTCAATTGAATATTTTTCTATTACTTTTAATAAAATTAATATAAAATATGTATCATTTTATTTTAAAATTATTCCCTATCATATATTGTCATATGCAGTAAATATCAAATCTATAGTTAATAGAAATAATTCTATTTTTACCGCATTCGCGAAATTAATTGGGTATCATGTAATGGGAATGTATTATTTTAATGGCAAAGAACAAGTTTCAATTCTTGATTAATACGCGCATTTTATACTAAATTCTTTTATATAGAATTTCATATGCGCAGTATAATAAAACAAAATTTTAATTTGGACATATTAAACTATTCCTTATTTTAGTGAACATTCTAAAAATAAAAAAGCAATTTGTAACCAATATTTACTGTAATTTACAAGCATTTGTGCTAATTCTGTATGAATAATTCTGAACAAAAACATTAACCCCTGCACTATTTTGGGAATTCAAGAAAAGAGATGTTCTGATTGAAGACACATTGTTTGAAACCTTAGTTTTTGTTGTTCGTGTATATCAAGTATTGCTTTCAATAGAATTGATTTTTTATTTGATATTTTCCTTTCAATGATATTTTTACTTTATTTAGCCTTGTTTTATTATTATGGAGTAATTTTGTATGCTAAAATTTTCTTCTTCTTATATATATATCCTGTTTTTATTTCTTTATGCAAGTATAAAATGTAAATTTTATTTCTTTCTGTTATTTAAGGATTACTTACTTCATTATTATATGGTTACTTATTATATGGTTAGTGTAATTTTGTATGCTAAAATTTTCTTCTTCTTTTATATATCAAGTTTTTATTTCTGTGTATGCAAGTATAAAATATAAATTTATATTTCTTTCTGTGCTATTTGGAAGGATTACTTACTTCATTATTATATGGTTACTTATTATATGGTTAGTGTAATTTTGTATGCTAAAATTTTCTTCTTCTTTTATATATCAAGTTTTTTATTTCTGTGTATGCAAGTATAAAATGTAAATTTATATTTCTTTCTGTGCTATTTGGAAGGATTACTTACTTCATTATTATATGGTTACTTATTATATGGTTAGTGTAATTTTGTATGCTAAAATTTTCTTCTTCTTTTATATATCAAGTTTTTATTTCTGTGTATGCAAGTATAAAATGTAAATTTATATTTCTTTCTGTGCTATTTGGAAGGATTACTTACTTCATTATTATATGGTTAGTGTAATTTTGTATGCTAAAATTTTCTTCTTCTTTTATATATCAAGTTTTTATTTCTGTGTATGCAAGTATAAAATGTAAATTTATATTTCTTTCTGTGCTATTTGGAAGGATTACTTACTTCATTATTATATGGTTACTTATTATATGGTTAGTGTAATTTTGTATGCTAAAATTTTCTTCTTCTTTTATATATCAAGTTTTTATTTCTGTGTATGCAAGTATAAAATGTAAATTTATATTTCTTTCTGTGCTATTTGGAAGGATTACTTACTGTATTTTTAGCCTTGTTCTATTACATGGTTATTTCTTTCTGTGCTATTTGGAAGGATTAATTTAGCCTTGTTCTATTACATGGTTAGTGTAATTTTGTATCCTAAAATTTGACTTTTTTAACTGTCATAGAACTTAATTTTAAATCTATGGTAATTATTATTGCAATAAATTTTCAATCTACATAGTAATATTTCTTGAATAATCTGTAATTTTAATTTTCTTTTGTCTGTTTTAGTGTGGAAAAAAAAAAAAATTGTAAAACGTTTTTGTGAAAATAAAAATAAAAAATTTTAAAACGCAATATTTTGTCTTGATTAATAATCTCTTATGTCTAATAGAATTTCATAAAATTGTTAATATGGTCCATGGCAAACAAAAAGAAGTTCACTAGAATTGTGTGGGGTGTGATTATATATTTTATTAATTTACAAAATATAAACTTGACCGGTGACAAATTTATTTAGCAGCTTTTTGCTATTTTTCCGACATTGGATAAATTAGATATAAAAGTGAATCTTTCAGATACCGCGGCTAAAATTGAAATAGCTTCCTTTGGGTGCACTCTAGCAAGCCACCTCCTTGGCATCCTAGGTCACGCTGACATTCCTACATATCTTTAGTTCCAAATGTGAATCATCACAGGTTAAAATGCTAAGCATTTGTAAACAACAACTCAGAAGCCCTGAAAGACGCATTTTTAAAAGAATGCTGACTCCTTTTGCAAGAAAACTGTCGCAAATATCGAAAAGGAGAATCAGTCAGGTAAGCCAGCATATTACATGCAAGAGGTTTTTATGAAATCGAACTGACTCGGACACTTTGAAACATCAGCGGATAAATAATTTTTAGAGCATTCAATTTAGGCAAACATCAACATTACAAAAGCAGTCACATCAATTTGATCAATTTCGAAAAATACCAAATTTGATGCATTTAGGCAATTAAGTTTCTTCCGATTTAGGAATATACTTAAATGGATGGTATTAGATTTGATGCATCCCGGCGGTGCCATGGATGCTTGTAGTGGTTCGAATCCACTTTAAACCGTAGGTCCCGGTCTAATATGATAGTAGAGCGTTGCGGGGGTATTGTCCGTAGCTTATCTTCAAGTTACCCTGGGTAGTGCTAAGTGAATAACGGCGGTGCAGCCCTTATGGCATAAAAGATCACGGTCTAAGTATTTGCCAACTGCATTAGAAGAAAAAAAAAGATTCGATGCAATGCAATAAAAAAATTTTATTGCCAATGGTTGTGGTTGCCTAATTTGTAGCTCGTTTGTAATCGATGCAGCTGGAGTTCCTTTCAGAAACGAGGTCTGGTTTGTAGCTCTACGGTCATTTTTTGCACACTTCAGGCGACCGGGACCTACAGTTTATCGTGGATTCGAACCACTAACATCCATCCATACCACCGCCAGGATTTGAATCTGAAGCCTGAGGTAGCATAGGGCTAGCCATCAGGCCGCCAGAAACGAAGAGATTCTAACATATTAACATCTAGTTGTCAATCAGAGAATCGAACAAACGCTGGATGCGAAACTCCCTACCAAGTGGAATAATTCTAGTGGGACATTTCCAGGTTTTCTCCCATACACAAACATAAAAGTCTTCCTTTCATCACCTGTTAATGGGACACGAAGTCCATCAATCGACAAAATTATAATAAAAATATCGGTTGACCTTATTTTTTTAAGTACAATTGAATCTTGTAACGCGAAGCATAATCCTTTTGGAGTGAAGCATTAGATGGAACTGTTTAAAGTGGTGAATTATAATTACAATTAATTGATTCTATTACCTTTGCTAAAAAATTTCTACATATTACCCTTACAAGTATTTTACTATTCAGAATTTGTATTTAAAATTTTTCTGATTAATCTTTAATTACCACAAAAGTAACTGAGTTGGGATCTTTTTTAGCAGTATTAAAAATGGTTTCATATTCAGTATATGGAAGGTATAATTTTGCAAGCTTTTAGAACTTTTAACGTAATTCGGAGTGTCACATACACATTTTTTCTCATGAAATCAATTTATGTATTAGTATTGATAACATTAAGCTAAAGCTGGAATGCTATTAATTATTTTTACAGCTTATTTGCCAACTGGTGAGCATTTATCTCTAAGAAGTCATACTAAACATTATTATTATTTTTTGTTCTTTAATTATTCGTAAGGAAGAAAATTTTATTTACAAATTTTTTATACACTTGCAATGTCTGCATAACATATTGAAAGCTATTTGTATTAGTAAAACATTGAATTGAGCACTTAAAAATTATAAAATAAGAGCAAATTTTATAAAAAATTATATATATATTACTATTATTTTAACTAGTTTTAATTAAAAAAATTGCATTAATATAAGTATAATTTAAAAATTAATATGTTCAATCTTATGCCACAGCACCCTTTAATTTATTCTCATATTTAAAAAGGTTTCATTTTTATATTGCAATTACGTTTTACACCTCGTTTGTAGTTTCAATGTTTCTTTCTAGATGGCGCTATAATGTTTGCAATCTTATTTGAATGATAAAAGTTTCGTGTAAAATTATGCTTATTTAACTTTAACTATTACTAAATTATTCACAAGTTTAACGAGATTAACTTAGTAGTTTGAATCATACAAGTAAATAAATAATATAATGCATAATATAAAAAACTACACTGAGATGAAATTTGGCATGAAATTAATTGGGATGATTAATAATAATCCAAAAAATTGATAAATTCAAAATTTGAAGATCATTATGGATAAATTATGATGTCGTTTTATTATCAATAAATAATACTCAGTGAATAAATATTATCAGTAAATAATTCAGTGAATAAATATTAAAAAATTTTTTTTTTTTTTCTTAATGATCAGAAATGACAATTTTTTACTCACAATAAAATACAGCACTATAATGTATACTAAAAGTTAAAGTGTTAAAGAGAGATTAAGAGATAAATTTTAAATTTAATTAATTTAATTTTTAAATAAGACTAAGAGTTAAAGATGAATTTTAAAAATAAATTGAAAATAATTCTACTTATAAACGATATTAAAAATTTTCTCATCAAAATACAAGTTTATCTTTTATTTTATTTTAATATGGGCCTGAGACGTGGTTCAATGATAATGCACATAGAGTTCCATTCGAAAATCTGCTGCTGGTTGCCTTGTTCTCAGAAACGATGAGACTGGGTGGCTATTGTTACAGCATGTAAAAGCACCACGCATCATTGAAGTTTTTCACCCATAAAACACGCAAATGTGGACTAATCATCCCTGAAAGACCTTCTAGACAGCAGTTCTAGCCAGCGGTGAAAAAAAAAATATATTTATATCATTCTAAATATATTATACCGTTTCTACATAAAGTATGTCTCTATAATTACGCCTAATTTTTTCTCCCATGCGGCCTGATGGTCAACTGGCTAGCGCTTTGGCCGTTGGTACCGAAGGCTTCAGGTTCGAATCCTGGGGTGGATCCACATTAAACTGTAGGCCCCTGTCTATTTAGCCGAAAGTGTGAATAAGTGCCAAACCAAACCCGTGCAAGAGAATTCTTTTAAGACACATAGAAAGAGAGACTTTTAGGCCTGCTGCAAAATTACTTTTCTTTTTAGTACTTTTTAATTAAGATTAATTTAATAAAAAAAAAAATTCTCTTCGTTATTTTTTCTTCATAATATAGATGTTTCTGGTAGCTCCAAAAATAAAGTTGACTTTAAACTTCATTGGCCTAGGTTTGGTTTGGTTTGTCGCTCAACAGTCATCTTGTGTACAAGAGGGTTAAACAGACCAGGACGTGCAGTTTAAAGTGGATTCCGAACCACTACAAACATCCATGGCACCGCCGGGACTCGAACCCGAAACCTGTGGTACTGAGCGTCGCATTCGGAGGAAGAGAGAACTCTGGCAAGTTGAACATGCTAACCTGACGATATTAAGTTATCAAAAAGTCCGACAATAATTGTTAAACAAATAAACCCAGCAGGACAAATAGAACATATCTTCCAATGCAATTTTTATTTTATTTAAACGCCGACTTCTTATTTTATACATACGTACTTTTAAAGAATAGAATTTTAAAAAGTAAACACATAAAAATCTCAAACATCACGAGAAAATGTATACATTCTATGGTAAGTCACATTCGTAACACCTGGGCCTGAATCAAACTGCCAAAATCTATGTGAACAGATGTCATGTAGGTTGGGGGCCTGATGGCCGAGTGGCTAGCGCTCGGTACCACAGGTATCGGGTTCGAATCCCGGCGGTGCCATGGGTGTTTGTAGTGGTTCGGAATCCACTTTAAACCGTAGGTCCCGGTCCTAATAGGATCGTAGAGCGTTGCGGGGGCATTGTTACTCCGCGTCCGTGGCTTATCTTCAAGTTACATGCGCCCCCTAGGTAATGCGAAGTGAGTAACGTCTGTTCAGCCCTTATGGCATAAAAGATCACGGTCTTTACTTGCCAGTTGCATTAGAAAAAAAAAAAATGATGTCATGTAAGTTTCATACATTTGCTCTTGCTGAAGGTGTGATTATATGAATTTATATTGATGCTGATTTCATAATAATAACTAATTATAAACTATATTAAAATGTTGGTGAAATGTTGGCGACTCACTTGTTTATCATAAATGTGGCAGTATTAGTGAAGATTTTGGCAAGTGAATCCAATTGACTTCAAAATTAGCATGTATGATACATCCGTAATAATATACTTAAATCTAATATTTACGAAATATAATTGTATATATACATAATAACAATACAATATTTTAATCTTTTGATCCTATGAAAGTTCAGGAAAAGCTTAAAAGAAGAGCAATCTCATTTGCACCAGAAAGAGTTGGCTTACCTGAATTTCTTGTTGACACGCTTTATTGTAATCGGATTCATCTTAAAATCTTCACTGATACTGCCAAATTTATGATAAACACGGAGTCGCCAACATTTCACCAACTTGGCATTAATTTAATATAATTTATAATCTATTATGGGCCTGAATGGCCGAGTGGCTAGCGCTCGGTACCACAGGTTTGGGGTTCGAGTCCCGGCGGTGCCATGGATGTTTGTAGTGGTTCGGAATCCACTTTAAACTGTAGGTCCCGGTCTAATAGGATCGTAGAGCGTTGCGGGGGCATTGTTACTCCGCGTCCGTGTCTTATGTTCAAGTTATACGCGCCCCTGGGAAATGCAAAGTGAGTAACGTCTGTGCAGCGCTTGCCTTAAGGCATCCAAGACCAAGCTGTCTAAGTGTTTGCCAGCTGCATTAGAAAGAAAACAATAATAAAAATCTATTATTACGAAATCAGTAGATGAATAAAGTCATATAACCAGGGCCGGATTTAGATGAAAAGAGGCCCTAGGGTTAATCCACTTTCAACAGCCATTTTTAAGTTTATAAATTACATGAGAGATAATAAAATACATCATTACTGTGATATACATTAATATGTTAAAAGTAAACATGTTGTGATTGGTACTCAGGGCCGGATTTTAACACATTTATTCTCAGCATCCTATATAGTACTTGTAACAATAACTAACAATAATCAAACATAACACACAACATTTACAAAGAAACAAAATTCAAATAATAAAACTCTTTGCCCACGAAAATAAAATATGCAATAAAAATTATCCTATTTTCTATCAAATTAAATAAAATAAGATTCAATACATTGAAGATTAAAGCAAATTCTATTGAGATAAATTTATTTCATAATAATTCGCATTTAAAGTTTAAGTACGAATTATTATAAATTTTAAGTTTTAAACTAAACCAAAAATGGAACTTAATTCAAACAAAATCCAGATCAATGGGTCTGTTCGTTTGTCTGTGCCAAGAACAAACCAGAGCTTAGTAGCATAAGGCACGTCAATATTTGCCATAGCAATCAGTGAACGTATGAACTATACTTTGGTGCAATCTAGTATACGCAAACGAACAGACCCAATGAGCCGAACGGGTTGATCTTAACCAATACATTTTTATGTTTGTCCATTAGTCATATGTGTAGAATTTCTTATTTTCGATTCAGTGTTTTTGTTTTTAGAATAGTGTAATTTTAATTTAGCTAACAATTTGAATGTAGGGCCATCTTGATCTTGAGGCCCTAGGCTGAAGCCTAGTTAGCTTATAGGAAAATCCGGCCCTGCATATAATCACACCTTCAGCAAGAACAAATGTATGAAACGGACATGGCATCAGTTCACATAGATTTTGGCAGGAATTGGAAATGAATTAAATTAACTTATACTTTAATTAATAAAGAAAATTAAATAAAAGCTCATAAAAATGCTTATAGTAAATGCCTGGAATGTAATAACTTAAATTATCTTGCATTTTTAGATTAATACTAAAAAAACCGAAGTTTTATCTTTCCACATTTAAATTAAAATTTTAAACATTTTTCATTTAAATATGCTGCAAATTAGTAAAAAGTATTTTGAGTAATTAAATCATTCACATGTAAAAGATGATAGCGTTTGATCTATCTATAAAGTAATTATTTTAAATTAAGTTTCAAAAGAAATAGTTCAAAGAATAAGTAAAAGAAAAAGAATAAACATAAATTAAAGCAAACAATAAATAAAAATTCTTTCATCAAATATCTTTCACCAATATACACAAAAAAACTTAATTCTTTTGAATATAAATAAAATTTATTTTCTAAATGAAAAAGCTTATTTGGCTAAAAGCTTTTCGTGTAATATTTTTCCCAAAATATTTATTCCCTGACACAAAAAAAAAAATATATCTAACCCCAGGTAACTCCAACTATCTTGTTGCTTCCCAAATAAAATATTTTGTGAGACTTTCTATTCTTCAGATATTACATCTTGCTTCAGGTATTTTTTCCCTAAACTTTTATTGGGTTTTTCGATATCCATGTAGGTATATTTTTAGAAAGTTGTAATTTGCTTATCTTCCTTACATGCTAACTTTTCAATTCACTACGAGTTTTTAGCCAGATAGGGATTTGAAGTTCTTCACACAGAAAGTTCTTCACAGAAATGGTCAAGTAACGGTAGAAGCATCGAATTTTTCATCCGCTTACTTGGCATGGTACATGCGGAACACGATAAGGTTGAACAATAAAAGCCGCCATATATGAAAGGTAAAGATAATACTGTGTCTAAAAATTAAGACAAATAGTCAATTTAAAATTCCCGGGGCTTATGGAAATGTTATTAAATTGTTTTTTATCCAAACTCGTCGATTTCATGGAATAACCCCAATTTAAAAACTTACGCTCTAGAAGCAGATTTTTTAAAGATATTATGCTATGTATTCTTTAAGTATTCACCTTAAAACTTCAAAATTATTTGATTTATTGCTTGGACAAATTAAGTCTTCTTATTTTATTTCATTATGATATATCCGTAAATTTTGTAAAATATTTCTTTTTCATTATTGAAAGGAAGAGGAGAACCTTTTCCAAACTTATTAAATCCAAAACTTACTGCTGTATAATAAAAAGTAAGACCACTTTTTCAATTGAAAATTCCGGGGCTAATGGAATTTCTTTTTTTTTTTCTTTTAGGTTGCTGGCATTATCCTTGACGTCTGCGTGAAATTTGACGTCAAACTTTTCATTAGTATTTGAGTTAGACATTCGGTGAGCATTCCGATATCGGAAAGAAATGTTTAGAAGTGGTATAAACAGTTCAAAGAAAGCTGAGAACGCGTTGAAGACGAAGAGCCCTCTGGTCGACCCTCAACCTCAACTGACGAATCTGACGTCCAAAAACTAATGATTTGGTGGTTACAAACCGTCGATTTACAATTAGAGACCTTGCTGATGATGTTGGAATTTTAAAAGGATCGGTAAATTCCATTTTGTGCCTCAAATGCGTCAAATCTCGATTGGTACCGAAAGCACTGAATCCGCCAGCTCACACTGCATTGATTCTTCGCGACCTTTTCGCCAAAAATGAAACCCATATCGTTCCACAACCACCGTATTCATACCGTACGACTTCTGGCTATTAGAAGAACTGGTTTGTTTTGAAGAAAAAAAACTCGAAAGACCCCGGGGAATCGCCGCGCGGTTTGAAGGCCATCCCTGCCGATGCCTTTTTTTAGCGTGCATTGAGGATTGGAAAAAAAAAAGTTGGCGTAAGTGCATTGTGTCCGGAGGGGATTACTTTGAAGGCGATGAAATGAATTTGGAATAATAAATACAGAGTTTTTGAAAGAAAAATTGGTCTTACTTTTTGGGCACAATAGTAGTGTTCAGTAATGTGTTTGAAGAGTAGATTTTTTTTGTGTTTAATTGCATGCATTGATTTATATTTTTATTATCTAAAGCTTGTTTAGTTCTGTTTAAAAATGAATTCACCGAGTTGATGGCAGCACACTACTTCATTTTCAATTGATTGATCACTAATTCGTGTGTACTAAAGAACACCTGTGCAGAGTTATGCTAATCTTCCCCAACTATAAAAAAAAGAAATGGTCATGGTCTAGACAAATAATCTTTTAGGGCACTTAGAAAAAAATCATGCAAACATTAGAAGACTTTCAGTTGAAAACAAGCCCAAACATCTGTCTAGATCTTGTCACGAGAAATACTGTCACAGAAGATAAGATCAGCTGTGCCACAAGCAGTCAACTGACAAGCGATGAGGGGAGGACATTGCCTTTCCAGAGGTCTTTCAGTGGCAACTGCTCCTCACTTACATGTAGAGTAGAAGCAAATATGGAAAACTCCTATACTATGGAGATAAATCACCATTTATCTCACCCTAAAAATATATTCTAATTTAAATTCTCCAGCCTTTAAAAAGGGGCCTAATTACCGGGGACTAGCTCTCGGTACCACAAGTTTCGGGTTCGGGGTCCCGGCGGTGCCATGGATATTTGTAATGATTCGGCATCCACTTTAAACCATAGGTTCCTGTCTAATATGACTGTAGAGTGTTGGGCGTAGGGCTAACAATCCTACGGCGTAAAAAGAAAAACATCTCGTAATCTGCCAGTAGGCAGACGTCCTACTCCCACAATAGGGTTGTCCCGCCAATGATGATAAAATAACTATTTTATGAAGAATGGAATTTTTAATTATGATAATAAAAGAATTTGATATCAGTTTTTAAATTGAATTGAAGTGAAACACCCGATTTTTATTTAATGAATTATGTTCAAATTAATGTATTTGTATTTTGGTTTTAATAATTTGTAATTGTTTAAAACAAATTTTCACGTTCCTTTTTCAGATTTAATGTTTATTTTAACTTCTCTGACGTCTAGATTTTTGCAACAAAAGTAATCGAAATAATTTTAAGTTCAACTTAGCTGCAATGTTCACAAATACTAATACTTTTATATTTTTCCGTGAATTGTATATCAGATAAATACTGTAAGAATTTAGAAAACGTCGAGAGTTTCAAAGGCAAAAAGTAATACTTTATTGGTCAATAGGAAATCGAGAATGCCTTTTCTGTTATGGCATTCAAATAAACTTATTGAATATCTTTGCATTCTGTACTGCAATCTGACGGCTTTTCCGCTTAGAAAAGCTGTGCCACTAATTAACAATGCATATCACGTTCTTGATATTCTATTCTACGGTGCAGCTGAATCCATAACAGTTGACGGGGTTAAACCGTGTTTTTTATATTTGTTGGTATCCAGGAAAAATATGAAAATGAATTTATTTTATTGCATTTTTATTTGCAATATTTTAGGTGCATTTGTTTTCAAAATATAGTATTTTTTTTTTCTTGTGCTAAGATTTATGATTGAACTTGTCGATTTAAGAGATGGAAAAAAATACCAATTAAAAATTAGTTATTTACCTTCAAAAATTCCACTTCATAAATTCATACAGTTTTGAAAAAAAAAAAAATTAAACATTTAACTTTTACAATTCTGAAATGATGTAGGAAAAGTGAAAGAGTTTCACGATTTGATTAATATTATTGCTGGATTTTAATCACTGTTTTCAGATTCGATTGAGATTACGCCAATGTATCAGCTTTTCACAGAGACAATTGGACTTACTGGCGAGAAATTCCGGATTTTTTTCATACAACACGTAAGGCTTTTCCATAAAGCATTTAAAAGCAACTTTCATGGTCCTTTCCCTTCAGCAAACAAGGAAAACAAGCAAAGTTATTTTATGACATCATTTAAAACTCTTTCATCGGTTCCCATTTATGCTACACCAAAACTAGTAGTGTAAGATAGAGTAGATAGCAATATTTTTTTTTTTCTTTCTAATGCAGCTGGCAAACACTTAGACAGCTTGGTCTTGGAGGCCTTAAGGCAAGCGCTGCACAGACGTTACTCACTTTGCATTACCCAGGGGTCGCGTGTAACTTGAAGATAAGCCACGGACGCGCAGTAACAATGCCCCCGCAACGCTCTACGATCACATTAGACAGGGACCTACGGTTTAAAGTGGATTCCGAACCCCTACAAATATCCATGGCATCGCCGGGACTCGAGCCCGAAACCTGTGGTTCCGAGCAGCTGAGCGCCAGCCACTTGGCCATTCAGGCCCTTAGATAGCAACATAGAATATAGTAAATATAGCATATGCGAGATATAGTAGATACAACGTTATAAACCAGTTTTTTATCTGACAAACCTTCATTTTCTCAACGTTTTTTATCGCTAAATCCGGATAATCAGACCTTAAAAGTCTTAAGAAAGACAACACCCTCCTTTCAACCAATCAAAAATATTCGAAGTAGTCTGAGTGGTGGAATGCAACATCCCTGATGGTCAAAACGAAAAAAAAAAAAAGAAATTATAGAAAATCCTGATGTAGAAAAAAAAAAATCGCGTACCTTTAATTATTATTCATGGTATATATAGCTGCCAGGGCCTGGACTAGCGCGAGTGGCTAGCGCTTTGGTGCTCGGTACCACAGGTTTCGGGTTCGAGTCCCAGCGGTGCCATGGATGTTTGTAATGGTTCGAATCCACTTTAAACCGTATGTCCCGGTTTAATAGGATCGTAGAGCGTTGCGGGGGCATTGTTACTCCGCGTCCGTGGCTTATCTTCAAGTTACATCTCATCCATGCACCAGTGGTGTCAAGGGGGAGGCCTAGTGGCGCACTGTCACTAGAATGTAGCAGACAAGAGCAAACACGTCTTAGCAAGACTGATTAGGGGGTATATCAGATCCCTGTGTTATTTCAAAGGTAACAAGACCTACTCAATTTGCACCAAGTGCCGTAATGACCAATCTTCTCCCGTCCCTGTTCTTGACTGTTTGGGGCTCTCCAAACAGGACCCTTTAACTACGCCATTGCTTCTTTTGAACGTTATTAGAGTTAACAATATTATGTTCTTCATCTAGCTCTGCTGGAACTTTAGAGATTTCCACAACAACAACAAAATCCTTCTTTCTAATAAAAATCACTCATTTTAACTAAAAACAATACTTACAATTAAAATCTTGATTATAAAATTAAAAAGTAATTTAAAAATATTATCAGAAAATACAATGCACAACCTTGACTGAACTCTGATTTTTTTAAATCTGTTTCTGAACTCAATTCATTTCCTTTACTTAAAATTTCTGAAATATTATTTTGAGATCAAATGAAATTTTGCTTGGGGAAGTTGTCTCACGCTTGTTATAAAAGCATCATAAAAGTGCGAAAGTTTTTTTTTTTTGTTCTAATGCAGCTGGCAAAACATTTAGACAGCTTGGTCTTGGATGCCTTAAGGCAAGCGCTGCACAGACATTACTCACTTTTGCATTACCCAGGGGGCGCGTGTAACTTGAAGATGAGCCACGGACGCGGTGTAACAATGCTCCCGCAACGCTCTACGATCTTATTAGGACCGGGACCTACGGTTTAAAGTGGATTCGAACCACTACACACATCCATGGCAACGCCGGGATTCGAACCCGAAACCTGTGGTACCGAGTGCCAGAGCGCTAGCCACTCGGCCATTCAGGCCCGAGTGTGAAAGTTATCTTCATTATATTTCTCCCTCGAATACTATTCAGAAAAATGTTCATGAAGTATGTTAAAATCCTTAAACATTGCGTCTATAGTCTGTTCAGATAGTTGCCCAATGCGTAGCAATGTAAATCAAATAATTTCTGTTACATGTATTTCCAATTTATGCATTGTTTACCAAGTATAATTTTTGACTATATTGACTACAATTATTGACTGTATCAGTTCAAATTTCATAGCCACTTGATAAAAAGAATGGTAAGTATTCGTTTAATAACTTCTTCAGAAGCTCTTGAACATATTTGTATTGCAAAAGACAACCTAGAAGTTGAAATTTCTTTTCTTAGAGTTACTGTTTTAAAGCATTTGTTATGATCAGAACTATCTTCAAAAGAGGCTCTTGGACGACCTTTCACAAAGGTTAATTAGTTGATTGCGGAAATTGCAAAATACCCCGTCAAGTAATAAAAAATATCTTAATAGGAGTGAAAAACGAAATAGAACGATGAAGTTTGAAGAAAAAAAGAAGTTATCTAAAATAAATCAATACTTTAAAAATGAGGAAGGAACAAACCGAACAGTGCGGCGGAAATAAAGAAAATACCTGAACCAAAAGTGATAGTATTGCAGTGCCGGACAGCACTGATCCATGGTCACCACAGCCCTGTACTAGCGATACACATAATCAAATCAAAGTAAAGTGACTGGGAAAAATTACATCTTCAGCATACATTATTGATACAGGTCATTGTAAAGTATTAAATGATCAAGTGACCTTTTCTTGTGATCGAAAATAGACATTGCAAACCTAAAGGCACTTTTAGGTTGTACTTTATTAAAAAGAAAAACTACGATAATATTTTGCATTGAGGGGCCCACATTCAAAACATTTGCCGGGGGCTT
Organism: Caerostris extrusa; assembly: GCA_021605095.1. Taxonomy (NCBI): domain Eukaryota; kingdom Metazoa; phylum Arthropoda; class Arachnida; order Araneae; family Araneidae; genus Caerostris; species Caerostris extrusa. Next base: position 131,896 of record BPLR01014075.1, read on the forward strand.
CAGGTGGTAGAGTTACGTCACTGGCCAATACTTACTTTTTAACAACTTTTTTTTTCTATTTTGCAATAATACCATTTATTTTTTACATTTTGCAGGAAAAAAAGAGTCAATTGTTTATTAAGATTGGCTATATTTTCGAATATATACTTGCAATAGGATCTTTTGAAACATGATCTCTTCATTTATACAAAAGGATCTCTTAAAAAAAATTATTTTGTCATCAGTTTATTTGCTGTTCTGACTGTTTTATTATGTCAAAAAATATTTTCCTACCCTGGAATAACTTCCTCGAATCAAAATATAAAAAACAAAAAACGAGTTTCGGGAACAATGACAATCATGTACAATTTAAAAAAAGAAATCCATACCAATAAAAAAATTATATACCATACCATATATGATCCATACCAAATATGGGCAAGATTTTATTCCACAAATTTGTTAATCAAATATTTTGGATAATATATATACAAAAAGTTCCAGGGTTATATGGGGAGAAATTAACTTTTTTTCTCTCCATCACCAAATGACACATGAAATTTTGGTAAAAAAAAAAAATTGACTGTTTTAAATCACTAATAATTTTTCTCATAATTTGAGAAAATAAAAACTGCTGAGCTAAATAATTCGAATCCATGAAAAAAAACTACTTCTAACAAATGCACTGAAGAGCTGCTTTGATGACGAAATGACAGAAGTCTTCTGACTAGCACACTCATAAATGTGTCGATTTTCAAGTGCGTGGACTTCCTCCTCCAAACCTCTAACCTAGTGTAAGGAATGTCAGTTCAAGAAATAGACAAAAAATGTCCAATTTTCGACTTTCTGGCAAGCATTCTGTCCCACTGTGTGCTACACTTGGCTCCATTTTCTTCACATTGCCTTAGAAACTTAATTGATAAATATCAATTTTATTAATTGATAAACTATTCTGAAAAAGGTCTCAAATTCACTTTCTCCCTAAGTCATACATTTAGTTATGTGTTTTTCAAGATAAATACATACAAGAAATTAATTTTATTCATTTTTTTTTATTTGTAAAACTTATTGAAATATTATAAAACTACAAAAAAGCGATAGAATGAATATACGAATCTAATGAATATAATATATATATATATATATATATATAATGAATATATAATATGTTTTGCAAATGGCTATACAATGGAATTTTCTCTTTTACCAATCCGTTAATAGTACTGACGGTCGCTAAATATTCACCAAACAGCCAACACATATGTTAAGCTACAAAAATACGAAATACATGCCTAAAACTAATTAAAAATGTATTAAAATTTCATATAATCAATAAATAAGTATTATAACTATTTACAAACTTGTCTTACACACTATATTATTATACAAACTTCGATATTCATCTGATATGAATTGCAGATACTCAATAAAATTTCTTCTAATATTTACTATATTCAGTATAAAACAAAATAAATTCCTACGTATCTGGGGTAAGTATAATGTAAACAAATTTCTCAATTCAGACATATGAACCCTATTTAACCATTCAGTGCAACTGAACTAAACAAAACGACATGTCCCACGCAAATCAATGAGAAAATAACCAACTGGGTTGCTGAACTGTCCTATCATTACGTGATGCACATGTTGACTTCAAAGTGACAAGCCCTATTTTTTGCCTCCAAAAGTACTAAAATGTCTTTTTTACTGATTCATTTGGAAAACATTATAAAATTCGTTCACATGGCAAAGCTTTACAATAAATGTAAGAATAGAAATAAAATGGTATGATACATGAAAAAAGATCAATGAACACTTTCACAAAATTTCCAAAACTTATTAAATCATTTAAAACTACAGTAGGATAGAATCTTTCGTGACTTTCATTTGTTTGATTGTTTCTTGTTTTAGAAAGCTTTTATTGCTCATTTAGTAAAACATTATGAAGTTAGCTCGAGGATCAAAGATAAATTTAGACTTTAAAGACTGCCTCATATTTTAGAATCTATTTATAGTAATGTGCATGACAACTTTCCAGAACTGAAAATTTTCATTTTCATGTGAAATGGTACATGGCAATTGAATATAACTGATGAGATGACTTTTATCACATTGTCATGCTTCTTCAGTGGATCGTACAGCTTGAGTCACAGCCATAATATATTTTGGAGTGACATTTAAATACTGTAGAGTAAATAACAGATAAAATAAATCATAGGAATAAAATCCTGCATGATCTGGCTTCAATATCACATCTTACTTTTTTAAGTCCCATTAGAAAAAATATATGAAAGATGGTTTTAAAAACCAGAATTCAGAAAAATTCAAAGAAAAAAGATGTTATCATATTCGAAATAAGTTATTTGTATTTTTATTCAACTACAGCCATAAGTATAATAAGTCACAATTATACACTCATGTCCATAAATTAAGGATAATTTAGAATCACACAGAAATTGAACTCTTAAAATAAAAATTTCACCTGTAGAATTATCACACAAATCTTGAAGAAGAATATGCAAATTACAGGAAACCACCAGATGGCGCGGATAGTACGTCACAATGACGAGAGTGTAACAGAGGGGTATATAAGGAATGGAGGGCAAAGAAGTAAAATTGTTCACAAGCGTTTTAAAAGCCTTTCAGTACAATAACCGCATAGTTATGGCACAAAGGAAGCATTTGGATGATTTTTACGTGGTAGAATTATCGGACGACTCGAATGTGGACGTACCCAGCTGGAAGTATCCGAGGAACTTGAAATCGCCCAGAGTGTCATCTCCAGGCTTTGGCAACGATTCCAAGATGATGGTAATGTGAGTAGATGTTACAGCATATGTCGACCCCGAGTTACAACGCCGAATGAGGACCGCTATTTAGCAGTTACTGCCAAAAGAAACAGACGGAGCACAGCATCAGACCTGTCTCGTCAGCTCTCTTCAGCTACCGGTACGACAGTTTCAAGGCAGAACGTGTACAGACGCTTAGGGCACATTGGTCTATATGCTCGTAGGCCTGTCAGATGTGTTCCACTTACCACAACTCACTGTCGCCTGCGATTAAAATGCAGTAGAGAGCATGCATTGTGGACACAGCAACAGTGGTCTGGTGTGATGTTTTCCGACGAGTCCAGGTTTAGTTTGCAGTCTGATTCTCGCCGGACTTTCATATGGAGAGCGCCAGGTACCCGTTACCACCAAGAGAACACCATTGAACGACACCGTTACGGTGGTGCAGGATGGCTCGTTTGGGGAGGAATTATTCTTGGTTCCAGAACTGGCCTGCATGTTCAGAGTGTAACGATTACAGGTCACATCTAACGGGATGCCATTCTGGAACAACATGTACGTTTGTTTCGGGGCGCCATGGGTACTGAATTTCTGTTTATGGATGACAACGCCTGTCCTCACAGTGCAAACATTGTAGACGAATGCCTTCAATTGGAGGATATCACCCGTATGGATTGGCCAGCATACTCGCCGGACTTGAATTCAATAGAGCATGTTTGGGATATACTTGGCCAACGAATTGCAGCCCGTCAACCCCCTCCCACCTGTCAACCGGAACTTCGGAGGGCATTGCTTGATGAGTGGTGTAATATTCCCCCAAGATCAGATTGATAATTTGATACTCAGCATGCCTAGGCGTTGTAAGGCCTGTATTGCATCGTCTGGGAGACATACTCCATATTAACCATCATACTAACCATGTTATACTGTTTTTTGTAAATAGGTTCTTTTTTAAATTTGCTCCAGGGAGTAAAAATCGCAATTTTTATTAATTATGTCAAACATATAGCATCTTTTTTGCTCTTTACCTTTTTGTTTAATAAATAGACTTTACAAATAAGTCAAATTTGTTTTGCTTCTGACTCTTTCTTTGCCTGAACTCCATTATCCTTAATTTATGGACATGAGTGTAGTTCCAAGCCTTTTTAATCAATTATAGTTTATATCTTCAAGCAACCAAATTTCCATATAAACAAGTTATTCTTTTACAAGGTATTCTTTCTTGTATAAACAATGTATTTTTATTCTTCATTGCCTACTTTAAAAATCTACGAAATTAAAAAGATTCCAGGGTTTTTTTTTTATTTTCGATTCATCACAGCAATATAAAACAACTAACATTACACAATCGAATACATATATGCATGATTGCTTTAGAAGGGCCTGATGGCCAAGAGGCTAGTGGTCGATGCCACAGGTTTCGCGTTCGAGTCGCGGTGGTGCCATGGATGTTTGTAGTGGTTCGGAATCCACTTCAAACCGTAGGTCCCGGTCTAAGATGATCGCAGAGCGTTGATGGGTAGTGTTGCTTGCGTACGTAGCATATCTTGAAACTACACGGGCCCCCTGGATAGTGCTAATTGAATATAGTCGGTGCACCATTGCTTATAGCATAAACATAAATGTCTAAGTACTACTGTGTCCAAAAAGTAAGACCAATTTTCAAAATTAGACCATTAAAATAAGACCATTTTAAAATTACCGGGGCTTATGGAATTTCATTTTTTTTTTTTTCTTTTTAGGTTGCTGGCGCTGTCCTTGACATCTGTGGGAAATTAGACGTCAAAATATTTATTAGTGTATCAGCTATGCTAGGCTTTGTGATACATTAAAACTAATTCCGGCGATTTTTGAAACGTCTAAATTAATTAAGCAAATAACTTGCATTAAATTTTGTTTGCGGAAACGTATAGAATGTTGCAGAAGGCATTCGGTGAGCATTCCTATACCGGAAAGAAATGTTTACAAGTGGTATAAACAGTTCAAATAAGGCAGAGAACGCGTTGAAGACGAAGAGCCCTCTGGTCGACCACCGACCTCAACCGACGAAGCTCAAGTTCAAAAATTAATGATTTGGTGCTTGCAAACCGTCTATTTATAATTAGAGACCTTGCTGCTGCTGATGGAATTTCAAAAGGATCAGTCAACTATATTTTGGGCCTCAAACGCGTCAAATCTCGATTGGTACCGAAAACACTGAATGCGCCAGCTCACACTACATTGATTCTTCGTGACTTTTTCGCAAAAAATGAAACCCATATCGTTCCACAACCACTATATTCCCACCGTACGACATCTGGCTAGTCTCTAAATTCAAAAGACCTGCCCGGCGACACCGTTTTGAGTGGATTGAAGAGATTCAACGTGAATCGGTGCGTGCTTTGAAGGCCATCCCTGCGGATGACTTTTTAGCATTCATTAAGGATTGGAAAAAAAGTTGGCGTGAGTGCAATGTGTCCGGTGGGGATTCTTTTGAATTCTATGAAATAAATTTGAAGAATAAATAAAGAGTTTTTAAAAAAAAATCGTCTTACTTTTTGGGCACAATAGTATTTGCCAGCTGCATTAGAAAAAAATAATTCTTTTAGAGTTAATGGAGAGCTTCTTTAAAACGCCAACAGTAAAGTAATATGGAATAATTATAATATATTTAAATAAAACAGTTATTAAAATATATTTTTTTATAAAATTCATTCAGTTTTCATAAAAGGTATTGATATCTAACTTTTCCAAATGTTTGGCATTCCAAAAGCAAAAGAAAAGAAAAAAATAAACACTGCAACTTCATGTTTTATAAAAATAATCGCGATTTATTTCCTGCGGTTCTTGCTGTCAAACAACCAAATTTTCCTGAAAACATTCGGATATTTCTGTCTTGAAGTGGATTCTATTTCTCGCCGCAAAGTAGAATGCAATATCTCTACCCTAAAATATGACGGAAATAGAAATTCAAATTCAGTTTCAATATCAGGCTCGTAAAAAAAAAAAAATATTTTTCCAGAGAACTGATGGGATTTTATCCATATTTCAAGTTCAAAAAGTTCCTTCTTAAAAAAAAAAAAAAAGTGGTTTCTGAAATTTTTCGAATACCAACATTTGAAGATATCCACCCCGGTATTTAAAAAACAAAGCGATCCGCATTTGAAAATACGTCTTCGCGTGTAAAAGCTTTTATGCATGAGTGAATCAAAGTAGAAATGGTTCTAGAAATGTAGAAAGATATGCCTCACATCATTTTCACAAAATAAATACTTAGATTTCACAAAAAATTTTCCGGTGTTTAAGTTTTTCCCGGTATTTAAAATATTTGGGAAAGATTGAGAATTAGACACTTCAAATCATTAATCCAATTTAGTTCATACTCACCAAACAGTCTAACCTTTTCATAATATTTCTATTTTAATTGCATCGAGGACTGGGTCGTATTGATCATGTCCCTGTGAGCAGGCCAAATTGAGCTACACCGACGAACGCTGTTACTCATTAAGCACTACCCAGAGGGCAAGTGTAGCTTGAAGATAGGCTACGGACACGAGTAGCACTACAGCCAACAGTCATCTTTGACCGGGACCTACAACTTAAAGTGGATTCCGAATCCCTACAAACATCCATGACACCACTGGAACTCGAACCCGAAACCTGTGGCACCAAAGGCACTGTCACTGGGCCATCAGGCCCTTGACAAACATATTGTGTATTATGAAAATATACATTTGTATATAAAATACACTATACATTTGTGTATTATAAAAATATCTGGAGTTGAAAAACAAAATTTGCTATACAGCTTTCCTATTTCTTTCACCGTGTAAACTTGTCATGCGTGATATTAAAATGTATGCAGTCATTACAAATATTTTTCAAGTTAAACAAATTTAACCCATGAATTTCTAACATAATCTTTAAGCATAGAGGGGCCAAATATTTATCATCCATCAATGACCGTCTATTTGGCATTGCCTCAATAACTTATTTTATATCAATAGACATTCAAATCTGGTTGGAAGGACATAAAAATGTTTTAACAGTATTTTTATTTCCTTTTGATCTTCCCTTGAAGGGGAATTGACTTCATTGTGAACTTATCCAAGAAAATTCGCAGAAGAAACAGGAGAGGGAAATCTTTTCTTCCAATACGTGCATTAACATAGACTCCGTTTCCTTTATATTTCTTCACGGAAACGTTCATCTTGTAGGGGAAAAAGATTTATTTTTATCGCCTTTCTTTTGATCTCGGTGAAAGACGTTGCTGTCAAATGGGTAAAAAGTTCGTGCAAAGGTCGATGATAACGAATGTTACAAGCAAATATATTTTTTGAAATGTTTTCAGTTTTAGCAATTATTTTCTGTTTCTTTATTAGAAATTTTAAATTTCTAACATGTTTTAAAAAACATGGTATTCTAATATTTATTGGTTTTTCATAAATACATTCGTTTTATAAAACTTAATGTTTGCACTCGGGGCCACAAGTTTCGTGTTCGAGTCCAGAAAGGGCCATGGATGTTTGTAGTGATTCGGAATCCACTTTAAACCATCTAATATAACTGTAAGGCATTGGTCTGTCAACCCTCAACATCATCATTAGTGGAGCAACAGCCCCATGGTGGGCTAAGGCCGTCTGCCTATAGGCAGATTTCAAGACAGGAGATGTTTTTTTACGGGGTAGGGTTGTCAGCCCAAAGTCATATTAGATCGGGTCCTACGGTTTAAAGTGGATTTCGAATCACTACAAAAATCCATGCCACCGTCGGGATTCGAACCCGAAACCTTTGGCATCGAGAGCCATATCCCTAGTCACTCGGCCATTAGACCCCCTCTGACAACCCTACCCCGTAAAAAAGAAAACATATTCTGTGTCGAAATCTGCCAGTTAGCAGACATCCTTGTAGATGTTTTTCAGAATAATGCACCATTTTTAAAAAATGGTGTATTATTCTGAAAAAAATATTAAAAATGTTAAGAATAATGGTAACAGAATAATAATAGGTAGGTACAATTAAAAAATGTTCACAATAATAGTAACTGTTTTTACAATAAGTAATGATATCGCAAAAAAAAAATATACGCATACGTACTGCAGTTCCTTCTAATCATTATTTTTTTTTATATTAATGGTGAGAAAAATAAATTATTTAGATTAAACTTGAAAAAAATCATTTTGTTTTTCCCGTCTTTCATTTTTGGAGAAAAGTATTCCCTTCCAGACATAAAAAATGTCAAAGAAAAGTCGTCAAGCTTTGTTATGAAGATTATTGCAAATAAACATTTTTCCGGGAATATCAGAATTTTGGTAATTACTTCCTCTTTCATCAGCCAAAATATTAATAACAAATGAATAACTGGAAGTATTCATTTTTTAAGAAGTGTCTTTGAAGCACATTCTTTCGAATAAACTTTTGCTGTATTTTTTTTTTCCTAAAAAATATGCTAACTTTTTTAACAAGCTAAGAAATTTACCATTAGATGTTTTTAAAACTATACTGCATGTTATTTCAAACACAAAAATGTTTTAGTTTTATGTGCTATGTACATAAGTGTGGTCTTTGCGTAAAAAATAAAATATTTGTGATTAAATATTAATGATTTCTTCCATTTTAACTTTTTAAATATTTTAAAATTTTAAATTCTCAACATTTTAAATGACATTCAATTCCCCATTAATAAACATTTTTAAAAATAATTTACACTAATTTAACTCATTATATGCAAAATTATATAATTATATTATAAAAAAATATTGTAATTTTTGTATATAATATATTATAAATTAAATAACTCTATTATATACAAATATTTAATTAATTAATTCTCTTTGGTGCGTCATTTTTTTCACTTTAAATGCATTATTTCCCCTGAGATAAATAAACAATTTTTGAAGAATTTCAATACTTTTTTAAGTACGTACAAATCAAACTTCATTTCATTATCTTTGAGTTAAAATCAAAATTTAACATAAAAAATTATAATAAATTAATTATAAATTCATTTATAATACATTTTTAACACAGTTAAATTAATTAAATTTCTGCATATAATATAGCTTAAAGCTAGAACGTTATCAATGTACCTTTTTGTACATCTACATTCCACCTACGATTCTCATCTGATGCTGATAACTCTTTTCGAGAGTAATTTTTTTCACTTTAAATGCATTACTTCCCTAAAATATATAAACAATTGTTGAAGAATTTCAATACTTGTTTTAAATACGTGCAAATCAAACTACCTTTCATTATCCTTGACTTAAAATCAAAATTTTATGGATCTGAAATACGAATCAAGACTGTATTTTCCAGAAAAACAAATTTTTCACATTTCCTTCTCAAATACAGTTAATCCTATTTTCGTTAATGTGTTTAAAATATTTTTCCACGGATTTTTCACAGTAAGGAGATTTTCATATTTGTTTTTCAATCTCTGTTTCACGATTTTGTAGCAAGTTTATTGATTTCATATTCTACAGAATAATATTCCTTTTATTCGATTCGCTGTCAAAATAGTTTTCAATTTTTAAAAGTGTTTTTATGATATAGAACTCGTATGATAACCGATAGATTAAAATTTGCTTTAAAAGGTTGTCATCTTATGTTTGCATAGCTACAAAACCTCGTTACGTATTCAAATTCATCCATTGTAAATCTACCCATTTGTAAATCATGCATACGTTCTGGTCTTTGGAGAGCAGGGTTTTCTTACAATTTGCCGAGAATTTTATCTGAAAACAATATTCCTAAAAATTCCTTTCACAAATAAAGAAAAATGTAAGCTCTTCTGAATAAAAATGCAATTTTATAATTTCCTCTTCTTATTGCTAATAAGATGGCTCTAATAAGATGTCTCTCTTTTGACTATTCTCATTGATGCTCGTGTAATTTTAACTAACTGGCTGTTAACTAACTGATTAACTTAACTATATTCATTTTTGTTAACTAACTGACTTAACTATATTCATTTTTGTTAACTAACTGACATTTTTAAAAAAAAATCAGATTTTCATTTATAAGGCACCAGTGATTTTGATTGCTCAATCTTAAAAAAACAAACTGAAAACTGCAGTATTTTTAGACATTAACATCATATAATATTAAATTATATTCATAATTATGCTTTGTTTTCTTTCTCATGATTTTGTTTCAAGTTGTTGTTGTTCTAAAGCAGCTGGCAATAGAGAGACAGTTAATAATTATGCCATAATCAAGGGCTACACCTCTGTTATTTATTTAGCACTACCGTGAATATGTAGCTTGAAGATATGCTACAGGACACGAGTAACACTACCCCACAACGCTCTACGATCCTATTAAACCGGGACCTACGGTTTAAAGTGGATTCTGAACCGCTACAAGCATCCATGGCACCGCCGGGACTCGAACCCTGTGGTACCGAGCGCCAGAGCGCTGGTCATTCAGTCATCAGGGCCTCTTATTTTATTTAAGTATTTTTAAGGAAAAATTTCTTAAACAATTTCAAATTATCATTTTTTAACCAAATTTTGCTTACACATTAAAAGGTTTTAGCTTTATTACTGAATAATTCGAACGATTTACTGGAGATGACATGAAATTAGCAACATATGGCAGCAATTATAACTGGAACAGCTGCGAATTAAGGAACTCATCAACTGTAACAGCTGTTTTTATATTTAAAAGGAATAACATATTATGCAAAACAAAATTTTCTGTAATTATACGTTTTACTAAGATTTATTATAAGCAAAATTTTGAAGAATTTTTTTTTTAAATTTCGCCGTAATTTTCTTCTAAATGCTTTTTTATATGATTTAATATTAATTTATTTACTTAAAATATTAATTTTTCGTAATTTCAATTATGGCAATTTCTTTATTTGAAATGAATTCGCTATGTCAATATTCTAATGCTATAAAAAAAAAAAAAACTTAGGAGAATTTGAAAAACAGAAAAACATGGTAATTTCATTGCTTTTTAAAAATCGTTATCGTTGTAGGAAAAAAAAAAGATTTTTACGAGAATTTATTTAGCTTCTTCAAAATTGTAATTATACTTGAATGCTGCTGAGTTAGGATGATATTTTAAATTATCATTCATTCATTATCATTACAATATATCAGTAATTTACATTATTATTCAAACGATTGATTACAAAATACCTATTTTTTTTTTTTCTAAAAAGTTTAATTTTAAGTTAAAATTTTCTACCAAGTGGGATGACAGCAACATCTAGATCAAGTCTAAGAACCCGTGTGGTCTCAAGAAAGAAGCGTAGGGAGGGGGTGATGGAACACCCGTAGGTAGAAGTCTAACTTGGCTCCGTAACGCTGAAGTAAGAAGACAATGCCTTCCGGGATGAATTTTAAGGGGTACGACCCCACATTTACGTATCATATTACTGAACATCCCAAACAACATCGAGTCTCCTCGTCTATTGAAACAGTGTCTACAACAAAACCGCCAGTGGATTGCACCTCCGCCCTAATGCCCTGTAAGAATAGCGCTTTGGTGATTTCGAGCTAGAGAGATCGATTCGAAAACGAATCATTAAAGCAACCCCCAAGCCCCTCCCCCTCGCTGAAGAAGGAGGGAAGGGCATCCCGGGATTACTTTTAGAGGGAATTACTCGCATTTGAGTATTGTATGGAAGAAAACATCCACCAGGTAGTCCAAGGCAAGATGTTGAACATCACAAACGTCATCTAGCCTCCTCGTTTTTTGAAACAGTGTCTACAAACAAAGTCGCCAGCGGATTAAACCTCCACCATACTTCTCATCAGCGGCACGAGTTGGTCTAAAATAGTCATGAAAGAATCGATAAGCTTGTGAAGATTTTTTTAGTTTTTACAGAAATGCAACTTCGAACTGAATTAAAATACTAAATAAATAGTAATCAATAACGCTTCGTGAATAAATTAAAAACAAATTAAATTTTATATGCTGTGCATGGTGTACTAAATCTGCATATGTAGTACGGAGAAATGACACAAACGAAGAATTCAGGCATTTTAAAAATTCCTTCCTCTTTAAACGGGCTTGTGATGTTAGCTCGAAATTTATTTCAGTTCAATAACATATAGCCATTTCACGGATCCCTTAACATTGGAAGAAAAACTACTTTCGAACGAAGGATTCTCATCTAATTCTATTTCGTTTTCTCTTCAAAGCTGTCGTTGCACGCAACAACTTTTTTTTTGTACTACGAACACCACTTTTAAGCTGTTAGAATGTTTAACTCGTTTTTTTTTTATTTTTCTAAATCAACATGTTGGAAGTCTGAGCTACTGGTTTTGTCGCATTGTCTCTGAAAATTGAGATCGACAACAGTGTCAATTTTAAATTAAATAGAAGACATATTTCATTAAATAAATTTTCAAAGTTTTAAAAGGGTAAAATTTTAAATTTATTGCTATTGAATACCTCTTTTCATTCTTTTAGCTTTAATTAAGCTTTTCTCACCAGCTCATATTCATTTTTGATATTAAGTATTTCTTTCTTTTTACTTCTCATTTGTTCTCATATTATAAATTAATAAAATTAACAATCATTGGAAGCATTAAATTTGGTAAAAAAAAAATTGATTTTTAAAACGTTTGCGACCTGAGGGCCTATTGGCTAGCGCACTGGCCTTTGGTGCTTCAGGTTCGAATCCTGGCATGGGTGTTTGTTAGAAGTTCGGAATCCACGTTAAAATGTAGATTCCGAGACAATTAGCTTAAAGTGTGCAAAAATTGGACGTAGCAAACCTATTTGCAACTTTTACAAAATCTGTATTTACCTCATAAAAAAATTAAAACACATCTGGGTCACATCTGACTTTTTACTGTTAATAAGTTTAATGACTTTTAACTAACAGAACTTCATCCAATAGTTCGTTGCCTTTTACGTTTGAGTTTTAATGTCCAAAATAAAATGAATTAAATATTTCCTCGATTATTTAATTAGAAATATTTCTCGTTGTAGGACCCTTCAAATACTTTTACAAAATTCCTTTCCCTGTTATTTTAACAAATCAAGGCTAGTTTAGTAATTGCTTCCTAAAATATGTTAGTTATCTGACTCGTGGCACAGACGCAATGTGAGCAACAAGTGCTCAGAAGGGAAACCGCAAGTGGCATCCATTGTAGGTCACTGCTTCCAAAAACGAAGAGACTCAATAGCGATTTAGGAAGCTGGTATAAACGTTTTGCTTTGATAACCCGCTGTTTAGTAGAAGTTTTCCCTATTTTCACCCATACAGTATGCAAATCCGTCAGTTATCCCGAAAACTTTTCTTGGAAGACAATGATATCCCTTCATTGCCCATCAGTGGGTTGCTCGTTGTATACATATCTGGAACGAAGCCCACCGATGTACATAAAAAATTGGCTTCAATGATTAAGAATTTTCTAGTTTTAAATCGCCGTTCCAGATCTTTAAATTGCCTTCTGTTCAATGAAGTGTTCAACTGATGAACCGGAGCGGCTTGGTGGATAGTTTCTGTCTCTGTCAAAGAGCTTGCTTCGATACTCGACAAACGATATCGAATAGAAATTTCTTGGAAGACAATGATCTCCCTTCATTAACCATCACTGGGATGTTCGTTGTATGCATATTTAGGAAGGAAGCCCACCGACGTGCTTAAAAAATTGGTCTTAATGACTTTTCTAGTTTTAAGTCGCCGTTCCAATTCTTTACGAGGGTTAGGTGAAAAGTTCCCGGCCTGACATAGAGATGACGCACCAATCAGCAAAAATTTATGTTTCCTACCTGGGTGCACGTGCATTAGTTCGTATGAAAAGTTTCAACTTGTTCTCTCAGTTTGTTTACACGAGTTTTGGCATTAGACGCCTTGCGTGTTTTTCGTTAAAATGGATCAACTTGAATATCGTGCGCTCATAAAATTCTTCGTTTTGGATGGATTAACCCCTAAGGAAGTTGACAAAGGTTTACATCTGCTCCTTCCATGTCAACCGTTAAAAAGTGGGCAGCTGAATTTAAAAGTGGTCGCACATCCCTCGAAGATGACCCACGTGAAGGACGGCCAAAAACCGCAACCTCACCGGAAACCATCGAAAAAGTCCATGCTATCACAAATGACATCACAATTTGGTACAACTTCCCCACATTATACCCAGAAGTGCAGAGAGTCATCTCAGCTCTAGGCACAATAATGTGGCGTGGGGTGGTGTAGTAGTAATACCATTCTCAAGTGGCAAAAAGAAAAACAATTTCTTTTTTCAGAAAAAAGAACAGAGAAGTAAAGTAAAGAATTGTTTCCAGAGCATATATTTGTTTAATATAACTAATTACTAATTTGTAACAAAAGTTTTAAGCACTTTTGTTTCAAGGAACTAGATTTAAAATTCTTTTGAAAATCGATACTGTGAAAATGCAAGTGTTAGTTGAAAACCATACTCGCTAGATGACTATAGATTTTATTCTTTTAATATGAATCTTAAAAGTTATAAGAAAATTTTCTCGGAGAAGTTATGAATAATTTCTAAAATCAGATTCTTTTTTTTTTTCCTCTAATGTTAAGAAAACAAATATGTGTTTTTCTGACGCATAAAAAAAAAGAAGAACTATAAAAAAATTTCAGCTATAATGGACTTTAAAAGTGATGGAAAGAAAGTGATTAAAAGTGATGAAAGTAAAGTTAATGAATGCATGCATTAAGATATGAATTAAGTTCATTGTATTCATTATTTCTTCAATAAGTTGGTTTGGTTTGTCGCTCTACGATCATTTTATGCGCACTTTAGGATAATTAGACCTGGACCTACAGTTTAACGCAGATTCCAAACCACTGGCAAGCATACATGTCACCACCAGGATTCGAACCCGAAGCCTGTAGTGCCAGAAATCGGGCAGCTGTTCTTTCACTGAAGATAAGCATTTACTCACATTCCATTAAAAATATGTCAAAGTTTCGTAGAATTTTACTAAAGTCAAACTATAATTGGATGAAACGTGATTTATTTATTGATAATTCGTATTTTTTTTTTTTTTTCCTGGTAATAATAAATTCCATAAGTGAACAAAATTGAAATTATTTGAATTATATCATTTATTTATAGAAGAATTTTTTTATTTCGAATTCGTTTCTATAAATGTAAGCTATTCATCCGAGATTTTTTTTAACTTTAGATTTGTTACATTTCCAACTCGCCCATGTTTGATTTATTACCAAATTTGACAAATCTTAATAACCTTGCAAAATCAATCCATAAATAAATCTTCGAACAAAAACACACTAATAGTGAGAAAAATCCTACGATTTATTAAGAACAACCCAATTTTTCAATCATTTTTCTTAAAATGTTTGGATGCTATAAGTATTTCATTTACAATTACAATATGTCATAGTTCTTATTAAATATGTATTCAATTAGTTTTTCATGTGAAGATATGCTTACTATAGCTTATAATTACAATTTGCATGATTTTATTTGGTTGTTGTTCTAATGCAGCTGGCCATACAGAGACAGTTAGTTTTTATGCTATAAGCAAGGGCTGCACCGCTGTTATTCATTTAGCACTACACAGGGGGCACGTGTAGCTTAAAGATATGCTACGGACGCAAGTGACACTACCTCCACAACCATATTAGACTGGGACCGGTTTAAAGTGGATCCCGAACCACTACAAACATCCATGGCAGGGCCGGAATTCGAACCCCAAAACGCTGGTATAAAGCATCAGAGCGCTAGCCACTCGACCCTCAGGCCGTTGATTTTATTTTAATTTATTAAATATTTGCATGAAGCATTTGCCTATAAGTCTGTCTATACATATATCAAAAAGATAAAAAAAAAAATTATAAATTTGTATGCAAAATTTAAATGTAGCATGAGCACTATTATTTTTTTCTTTACTTATTTAAATGAAAGAAAAAGAAAAAAAAAAAATGAGAACAATTTTTTTATTAAAATTCTATTTTTGAATGCATAGATTCCTTTGCGATTTCTTAAAATTAGAATATTATTTTTTTTATCTCCTATAATCCTATAATGAAATTATTAAAAAAAATTTCAGTTTTAAATACGAATTATTCTTTTATAAGCGAATAATTCTTATCTACTTTTTTTTTGAAAATTCTAGAATTAATAATTAATATGCATGCACTCAATAATCAAATATACTTTATAATCAATTAATGTTTTACCCATATCAAATATCTTCAAGGGAATTATATAAAATTATACTGCATGTTTCGAATGTCTCACTATTTTTACTCACTATACTTAGAATTTTTTATTTCATCTTTTAATGACATGAGTTAAAAGAAATAATAATGTATGCAGTTTTTAAGCATTTCATAGAAAAAGAATTTCATTTTGTAACCGCGCTTCTTCCTACACATTGGCAATTAGAGACTTTGCTGATGTTGTGCGAATATCAAAGAATCGGCCAATTCCATTTTGAGCCTCAATTCCATTTTACGCCAGCTCTTTCTTCGTGACGTTTTCGCTAAAAATGAAACCCATATCGTTCCACAACCGCCGTATTCTCACCGTGCGACTTCTGGCTATTCCCTAAACTCAAAAGACCACTCCGGGGACACCGTTTTGAGTCGATTGAAGAGTTTCGACGTGAATCGGCGCGCTTTGAAGGCCATCCCTGCCGATGACTTTTTAGCATGCATTGAAAAAAAGTTGGCATAAATGCATTGTGTCCGGAGGGGATTACTTTGAAATAAATTTGGAAGAATAAATAAAGAGTTTTGAAAAAAAAAATAATTGGTCTTACTTTTTGGGCACAGTAGTTTTTACTCCTTTGCTCAGTGGCTGTTAAGTAATGAGGCGTAACCCTAAGAAGCATGCAAACGGATTGTTTATTTCAAATCTTAAAGTATCATTAATAAAAATTATTATAATAAAATTCATGTATGAGAAAAGGAATTTTTCTCACCAATT